>OZ035963.1:49184031-49254031 GCA_964034945.1 Chrysopilus asiliformis | reverse complement strand
CGTTATCCTTACAGGACATTCCGTTATCCTTACAGACTTTTTAATGACAGATTCGGATTCAGCGACCCCAAAAACCCCAGAATAGATTTTTTTCCGGAAAATTTGGAGAAAAGGATAATCACGTTATCCTTACAGGACCTTCCGTTATCCTTACAGACTTTTTAATGACAGATTCGGATTCAGTGACCCCAAAAACCCCCAGGATAGAGTTTTTTCCGGAAAATTTGGAGAAAAGGATAATCACGTTATCCTTACAGGACCTTCCGTTATCCTTACAGACTTTTTGATGACAGATTCGGATTCAGCGACCCCAAAAACCCCAGAATAGATTTTTTTCCGGAAAATTTGGAGAAAAGGATAATCACGTTATCCTTACAGGACCTTCCGTTATCCTTACAGACTTTTTAATGACAGATTCGGATTCAGCGACCCCAAAAACCCCCAGAATAGATTTTTTTCCGGAAAATTTGGAGAAAAGGATAATCACGTTATCCTTACAGGACCTTCCGTTATCCTTACAGACTTTTTAATGACAGATTCGGATTCAGCGACCCCAAAAACCCCCAGGATAGATTTTTTTCCGGAAAATTTGGAGAAAAGGATAATCACGTTATCCTTACAGGACCTTCCGTTATCCTTACTGACTTTTTAATGACAGATTCGGATTCAGCGACCCCAAAAACCCCCAGGATAGATTTTTTTCCGGAAAATTTGGAGAAAAGGATAATCACGTTATCCTTACAGGACCTTCCGTTATCCTTATAAGGACGAAGTAGTGAAAATATTGTATTGTCATCGGACTTATATAAGTGTGCAAAATTTCAAGTCAATCGGACAAGTGGAAGTGGGTCAAAATTGGGTTGCAAGATTTGATCTGACAGACAAACAGACAAACAGACAAACAAACAGACAAGATAGCGAGCTAAATAAAAGCTTTTAAAAAAAACAATTTGTCTGTCATCACATTCAGTATTTGACGATTGGCCCCTGGCAATTATAGCTCTTCCTACGTTTTCAAATGTCTGTAGAATAAAGTGTAGATAAACTCATATTTAAAAACATAAGAAGAGTGTCACAGGATGGTCAGGACGTTTGGGTGAGGGTTTATTTTAGAAGAAAACAGCTGAATTTATCATTCCGGTTCAATTCGCAATTTCAGTACACGGCTTGCCTTTATGTACGCCTTGGTACGGATTCACGTTACGACTCTCGTCTCCTCATCATCGCTCGGGTTACCCGATTGGCATCTTACGGAACAAAGGTGTCAGGCTGACAAGAGCTGCAACTGTTAAGGCCCAACTACGATCGACATAGGAGCGCATATGTTAATGTCAAATTCCCAACGAATGTTGACATACATAGCTGTCAACATAAAAGCTAATCTTCATTTTACCACAAGTGGAAATTAATTTGGCACCAATATTATTAAATTCACACTTTAATTTTAGGTTATATTCACTATTTACATATACCAGTTCCATTTGTATCGAATTATTCATGCTTAACGAAAGTTTAACGAACATTTGGAAGTGGCAACACTTTGACACATGTTATTGTGGGTAATAACATTGATTTTCTTATTCTGGAAATGACATATCCAGCTACATATGCGCTCCTATGTCGATCGTAGTTGGGCCTTTAGGGGCGAATCGTAACTAAAGATACTTTTCTTTTCTTGGATGATTCCCGCTTGTTCGTTCCCGCTTTTGGACCGACTCAAGAGATTGTTTGTTTCTTTTCAGTTATAGTTTTTTTTTCAGGCTTATTTAGTCGGGTTTTTTAAATTTTTAATTAATATTTTTTATCTCAAACTTTTTAGTTACTTTTTAGTCCAAACAAACTTTTCTAACTTCCCCCTGGTATTTCCCAAACTACTAAATGAAGTTTGATTCGGCTTTTAATGTTTGGAAGGTCATGGAAAACTTTCGCTGAAACCACTCTCTCCCGTATTATACGAACTCCCTCTCGAATTGACGCACTGATTTTGAGAAAATCGCGTATGACTTTCGATAAATTATGCCAAAAAGTTGAATTTTTAAAGGTAGCGCCAATAAATTTGTATACCTGTATATTAAATGTGCCTTACCGTTTGTAACGTCAAGATCCCGTTTGTAACGCTAAGATCCCGTTATCACACACAAAAATGAATTACACCAGTGTGTTTAGAATGATAAAAAAAAGTTGAATTTTGCATGTCCGTCTGTCTGTCCGTCTGTCTGTGGCGCGGATTGCGGGCGCACGAATTGAGGTAGAGACTTGAAATTTTACGCAGATTCGTTTTTCGTAAAATGCAAGGCTAAAATGGGAAAAATGGACTATTAGGTGAGGGGGGAGGGGGGGGGGGGGCGGGAGGGGGGTACCCCCCATACGAACGAAAACGTTTTTTGCGAATATCTCAAAAACGATGCATCTTATCAAAAAAGTGCAAGAACAAAAGTTATTTAGGATATGATTCCACATAAAACTCCCATACATCAAAATCCGATTGGAATCAATTTTAAAAAATATTATTGGAAAGTTTGACTTCAAGTTGGCATTTTGGTACAACTATTCGCCGTTCACTTAAACTTCGAACAATGCCATATCACCATACGGGTTTTAAATAATTGCCAGATTGGCAATTACAGCTTTTGTTATGTTTTCAGGTTTATTTAGTCGGGTTTTTTTAAATTTTTAATTAATATTTTTTATCTCAAACTTTTCAGTTATTTTTTAGTCCAAACAAACTTTTCTAGAGTAAGTTCGGGTATTGTGGTACACCTTCTTTTGTTTTCATAATAAATCACTTGTTTTAAAAGCAATCATGCTAGAATTTCGCATACGACACCTCCAGAGGCTTGCCTATAAAATTCCACAGCAATGTTACCAATCATAAACATAAAAGCAAAATTATGATCAAAAAAGTACACTAACTGAAAAAAAAGTGCTTCGAAAAATTGGCGGGTAATGTGGTATACTGTTTCTTCCATACAAATATTTAAGGCGGGTAATGTGGAATACTGTTTCATCCATTCAAATATTAAATATTTGTATGGAAGAAATAGTATGCCACATTAGCCGTTTTCACCATGACAAACCAAAAAAATGATTTCTTAGTCTAATTCGCTTGAATCCAAAAATTTTCTTTTCAAAAAGTAAATGTGTTGTCTAAATAATCGTTCACTGATTCACAGTTAAAAAAACAACTTAAAATTGGCTTTCGAGATTCATTTGAATGTGGAGACAATAAAATGTTGATTGTGCTCAAAAACGTTTTTCAGAAAATTCCCATATAACCTGATAAACCATGGACTTGTCAACACCAACAATGGTTGCAGAATTTCACAAAAAACAGTATTGTATGTTTGATCTTGCGATGCGGCATCTCATATCCGAGAAATGATGGGGTACCACATTACCCGCCTATACCACAATACCCGAACTTACTCTAATGCCCAAAAAAAAAAAAAAAAAAACTTGACACCCTCGGTATGACAAATCTATACATATAGCCTAGATTCCAACTAAACTATAAAATAAATATTTTGAAAATGTCTTCATCAATAAATATTTTGAAATGTCACATATTTGGTAATCTCATATGGCCTGATAATCACTCACTTTGAATCTGATTTGAAATCCGTTTATAAAATGAATGAAAGAATTTCAAAAGGCATTAAATACGATCTAAACCCACTTCTATTTTGTTTATTCATAACTTTTCTCCAAAATCACGAAACAAAAACTTTGAACTGAATACCATATTCTATATTTAAGATATAGTATTAAAAGGAGTACAAAGAAGATAAATTCCATGAAATTCCATTCATTTGTAAATCGAATTATGTTGATATATGATAGAAAACATAGGAGTTCTTATGCATTCATACTGAATATTATTGGATTTGGTGTAAATTTTGTTTATTGTCATGAAATTGAATTTTGTTGTGTTTAACATTTAATTCAATACTTAATTTTCTGCATTGTAAAAACAATGGATCAATTTCGCATTTTATAATGGAATATTGAAATTTTAATTATAGTTAATCGGATTTGATATTTTCGTCGGATACACAATTTTTCGCAGTTTAATTATAATTTTGGTTTCTGTAATAAATTTTACCGTTATTTTCTGTACGCATGGGGTTTGCGGCAGCGTGATGACGGTACCTAAATACCATTGAAAATGACGGTCTTTTTTTGTGCAAAATGGCAGCATCAGACCTACGTTCCCGTGTCATAATTGCGGCGTGGCAAACTACGGAAAAAGGTCCAGCGTAGTGCAAGTGGTAAAGAACTTGCCCCGTGTTCCGGATTTCGGTGGTTCAACTCCCGACTGTCGCACGCTGGGATTCAAGTCCACTCAACTTGCTTTACGAAATGAGTAGTGATAGTTACCGCTTGGTGTTAACGACATCATCGGTCTAGTTTGCTATCACGGCCTCTGCTGTTGATGGGTTACAGCGTAAAAACCTTACAAATGTTGTAATTTATCCATGGTTCGTAATTCATGTAAAAACTGTAGGTTCGAAGAAGGGAAAAAATTGTTATGAAACCTCAATTGAGGAGGCCCAGGTTCTTCGAGAGCTGCAGCGCCAAGGATGATGAAACCACTGAAAAGTGTTCCCAACTATGGGTGTCGTAGTGCATCCCATTCGTATAACGGCGACGTGGCCGCGACAAAAATCGCGTATCATCGCGATTTGCATGGTGACGAAATGTGTGAGTAAAGGCTGCTCAAAATGCTATTTGGGTTGGGTACTGTATACAAAGTTTAGAACCCTGACCATGCTAATTAGTAAATAAATTAGTAAATTAGTGTGACGTATATTTAATGGATAACCCCCAAGATTTTAAAAATATTTTTCTTGTGAAATTTCTCTGTTTACAATTTTTGTGACGTTTTTCATCACGAAACATCCCAATCCGAAATAAGGGGCCCCTCCCCCACTTCCCCGCATGAAATTTTAGAATCAAGAATATTATTTTTATATTATTAATAATAATTTCTCGTGATGTTGGTCGTCATTATCAGTAAAGAGATGTAAACTAAAACACATCCAAATTAATTCCACTCCAATAATATTTTCCGTCTGTATGAAAACTTCCTTATTTGAATATTTTCCTGAAACTTTTTATTTTATTTCGGAAACCAATGAAGTTGAAAATACGAAAATACGAAGACAATCTGGACATCATATTAAAACGTTTCAATATTTTGATTCCACCACATCAGGCTTTCCGAATTTGCACATAGTTTTTTTTCAACTCTTGAACTTTGAATTTCCGGGAAAAAAACCCGTCGCCAAGTTTTCAAAACTTAATCGAATCGAGTGCGTGCTGCTAAAGTGATTCAACCATTAAAATGTCGCGTTTAGTCATCAAGTCAATCGATCAAGAATTTCAATGGGAATTTTCTGTAAAAAGACAAAGTACGGCCAAAAGAAAAGCATTTCGGTGCTGACATTCACACGTACGTATAGAATTTATATAAGCAAAAAGTTCGCATATCATGATATTATGTGGAATACGGAGTACAGGAACGATGCGGAAACACAGTTCAAGTTGCTTAAAAATTCGGGTGATATGAAGGAAAGTATCTCTGATGTGAACAGTTCATGATTTTCTCATACAAAATCTACATTTTTCAACAACTAGACAGATAGACTGACAGACTGACAGACTGACAGACTGACAGACTGACAGACTGACAGACTGACAGACTGACAGACTGACAGACTGACAGACTGACAGACTGACAGACTGACAGACTGACAGACTGACAGACTGACAGACTGACAGACTGACAGACTGACAGACTGACAGACTGACAGACTGACAGACTGACAGACTGACAGACTGACAGACTGACAGACTGACAGACTGACAGACTGACAGACTGACAGACTGACAGACTGACAGACTGACAGACTGACAGACTGACAGACTGACAGACTGACAGACTGACAGACTGACAGACTGACAGACTGACAGACTGACAGACTGACAGACTGACAGACTGACAGACTGACAGACTGACAGACTGACAGACTGACAGACTGACAGACTGACAGACTGACAGACTGACAGACTGACAGACTGACAGACTGACAGACTGACAGACTGACAGACTGACAGACTGACAGACTGACAGACTGACAGACTGACAGACTGACAGACTGACAGACTGACAGACTGACAGACTGACAGACTGACAGACTGACAGACTGACAGACTGACAGACTGACAGACTGACAGACTGACAGACTGACAGACTGACAGACTGACAGACTGACAGACTGACAGACTGACAGACTGACAGACTGACAGACTGACAGACTGACAGACTGACAGACTGACAGACTGACAGACTGACAGACTGACAGACTGACAGACTGACAGACTGACAGACTGACAGACTGACAGACTGACAGACTGACAGACTGACAGACTGACAGACTGACAGACTGACAGACTGACAGACTGACAGACTGACAGACTGACAGACTGACAGACTGACAGACTGACAGACTGACAGACTGACAGACTGACAGACTGACAGACTGACAGACTGACAGACTGACAGACTGACAGACTGACAGACTGACAGACTGACAGACTGACAGACTGACAGACTGACAGACTGACAGACTGACAGACTGACAGACTGACAGACTGACAGACTGACAGACTGACAGACTGACAGACTGACAGACTGACAGACTGACAGACTGACAGACTGACAGACTGACAGACTGACAGACTGACAGACTGACAGACTGACAGACTGACAGACTGACAGACTGACAGACTGACAGACTGACAGACTGACAGACTGACAGACTGACAGACTGACAGACTGACAGACTGACAGACTGACAGACTGACAGACTGACAGACTGACAGACTGACAGACTGACAGACTGACAGACTGACAGACTGACAGACTGACAGACTGACAGACTGACAGACTGACAGACTGACAGACTGACAGACTGACAGACTGACAGACTGACAGACTGACAGACTGACAGACTGACAGACTGACAGACTGACAGACTGACAGACTGACAGACTGACAGACTGACAGACTGACAGACTGACAGACTGACAGACTGACAGACTGACAGACTGACAGACTGACAGACTGACAGACTGACAGACTGACAGACTGACAGACTGACAGACTGACAGACTGACAGACTGACAGACTGACAGACTGACAGACTGACAGACTGACAGACTGACAGACTGACAGACTGACAGACTGACAGACTGACAGACTGACAGACTGACAGACTGACAGACTGACAGACTGACAGACTGACAGACTGACAGACTGACAGACTGACAGACTGACAGACTGACAGACTGACAGACTGACAGACTGACAGACTGACAGACTGACAGACTGACAGACTGACAGACTGACAGACTGACAGACTGACAGACTGACAGACTGACAGACTGACAGACTGACAGACTGACAGACTGACAGACTGACAGACTGACAGACTGACAGACTGACAGACTGACAGACTGACAGACTGACAGACTGACAGACTGACAGACTGACAGACTGACAGACTGACAGACTGACAGACTGACAGACTGACAGACTGACAGACTGACAGACTGACAGACTGACAGACTGACAGACTGACAGACTGACAGACTGACAGACTGACAGACTGACAGACTGACAGACTGACAGACTGACAGACTGACAGACTGACAGACTGATAGACTGACAGACTGACAGACTGACAGACTGACAGACTGACAGACTGACAGACTGACAGACTGACAGACTGACAGACTGACAGACTGACAGACTGACAGACTGACAGACTGACAGACTGACAGACTGACAGACTGACAGACTGACAGACTGACAGACTGACAGACTGACAGACTGACAGACTGACAGACTGACAGACTGACAGACTGACAGACTGACAGACTGACAGACTGACAGACTGACAGACTGACAGACTGACAGACTGACAGACTGACAGACTGACAGACTGACAGACAGACTGACAGACTGACAGACTGACAGACTGACAGACTGACAGACTGACAGACTGACAGACTGACAGACTGACAGACTGACAGACTGACAGACTGACAGACTGACAGACTGACAGACTGACAGACTGACAGACTGACAGACTGACAGACTGACAGACTGACAGACTGACAGACTGACAGACTGACAGACTGACAGACTGACAGACTGACAGACTGACAGACTGACAGACTGACAGACTGACAGACTGACAGACTGACAGACTGACAGACTGACAGACTGACAGACTGACAGACTGACAGACTGACAGACTGACAGACTGACAGACTGACAGACTGACAGACTGACAGACTGACAGACTGACAGACTGACAGACTGACAGACTGAAAGACTGACAGGCGAAGACATTTTTGTAATATGACTTCAATTGACTCGGGAATGGTCGGGTAATGTTTTTTAGGCAAAATTAAGATGTTGAAAGTTTTCATAAATACAACACTTTATTATACTTTGTATAAGAAAGTAAAAACACGTCGGAGATAAAATGTATAAATTGACAAAAGATTTAGCCCTAATGAAATTCAAATTACATTCAATAAAGAGTGAAAAGCAAATCAATAAGAAATTGAGAAATATTTCAAGCGGCAACCTGTTTATATACAAATTACTATTTTGTTTTAACCATTGAAACATTTCTGATTCATGGCTTTTACTCGACCTTATTAGCATTGAATTCTGTTTTGGAATTTCTCGGCTTACAGGTCAAAAAATATAACAAAAAGTTATATTATTTTTGTGGATGTTTTCACATCCGATAAATTCCCCCCAACAGGTCGGGCATGTCTGCCCTGAAACCCATCAGGAGCCTGTTTCTAGTATGGAAGCTGGCTCACCGTCATCAGAGCCTGCTTTACCAGCTTCCACGCAGGCTTACAGGATTTTGGTGGGGAAAGACTCAACTCGAGTCTTATACCCCGATTGCCACAGACCCCACACGAATTATGAGGGAAGGCAAAATTAGCTCCATCAAGCCAGAGCAACTTTACTATTTTGTTTTAACCATTGAAACATTTCTGATTCATGGCTTTTACTCGACCTTATTAGCATTGAATTCTGTTTTGGAATTTCTCGGCTTACAGGTCAAAAAATATAACAAAAAGTTATATTATTTTTGTGGATGTTTTCACATCCGATAAATTCCCCCCAACAGGTCGGGCATGTCTGCCCTGAAACCCATCAGGAGCCTGTTTCTAGTATGGAAGCTGGCTCACCGTCATCAGAGCCTGCTTTACCAGCTTCCACGCAGGCTTACAGGATTTTGGTGGGGAAAGACTCAACTCGAGTCTTATACCCCGATTGCCACAGACCCCACACGAATTATGAGGGAAGGCAAAATTAGCTCCATCAAGCCAGAGCAACTTTACTATTTTGTTTTAACCATTGAAACATTTCTGATTCATGGCTTTTACTCGACCTTATTAGCATTGAATTCTGTTTTGGAATTTCTCGGCTTACAGGTCAAAAAATATAACAAAAAGTTATATTATTTTTGTGGATGTTTTCACATCCGATAAATTCCCCCCAACAGGTCGGGCATGTCTGCCCTGAAACCCATCAGGAGCCTGTTTCTAGTATGGAAGCTGGCTCACCGTCATCAGAGCCTGCTTTACCAGCTTCCACGCAGGCTTACAGGATTTTGGTGGGGAAAGACTCAACTCGAGTCTTATACCCCGATTGCCACAGACCCCACACGAATTATGAGGGAAGGCAAAATTAGCTCCATCAAGCCAGAGCAACTTTACTATTTTGTTTTAACCATTGAAACATTTCTGATTCATGGCTTTTACTCGACCTTATTAGCATTGAATTCTGTTTTGGAATTTCTCGGCTTACAGGTCAAAAAATATAACAAAAAGTTATATTATTTTTGTGGATGTTTTCACATCCGATAAATTCCCCCCAACAGGTCGGGCATGTCTGCCCTGAAACCCATCAGGAGCCTGTTTCTAGTATGGAAGCTGGCTCACCGTCATCAGAGCCTGCTTTACCAGCTTCCACGCAGGCTTACAGGATTTTGGTGGGGAAAGACTCAACTCGAGTCTTATACCCCGATTGCCACAGACCCCACACGAATTATGAGGGAAGGCAAAATTAGCTCCATCAAGCCAGAGCAACTTTACTATTTTGTTTTAACCATTGAAACATTTCTGATTCATGGCTTTTACTCGACCTTATTAGCATTGAATTCTGTTTTGGAATTTCTCGGCTTACAGGTCAAAAAATATAACAAAAAGTTATATTATTTTTGTGGATGTTTTCACATCCGATAAATTCCCCCCAACAGGTCGGGCATGTCTGCCCTGAAACCCATCAGGAGCCTGTTTCTAGTATGGAAGCTGGCTCACCGTCATCAGAGCCTGCTTTACCAGCTTCCACGCAGGCTTACAGGATTTTGGTGGGGAAAGACTCAACTCGAGTCTTATACCCCGATTGCCACAGACCCCACACGAATTATGAGGGAAGGCAAAATTAGCTCCATCAAGCCAGAGCAACTTTACTATTTTGTTTTAACCATTGAAACATTTCTGATTCATGGCTTTTACTCGACCTTATTAGCATTGAATTCTGTTTTGGAATTTCTCGGCTTACAGGTCAAAAAATATAACAAAAAGTTATATTATTTTTGTGGATGTTTTCACATCCGATAAATTCCCCCCAACAGGTCGGGCATGTCTGCCCTGAAACCCATCAGGAGCCTGTTTCTAGTATGGAAGCTGGCTCACCGTCATCAGTTGGAATTTCTCGGCTTACAGGTCAAAAAATATAACAAAAAGTTAAAGTTATATTGCCTTCCCTCATAATTCGTGTGGGGTCTGTGGCAATCGGGGTATAAGACTCGAGTTGAGTCTTTCCCCACCAAAATCCTGTAAGCCTGCGTGGAAGCTGGTAAAGCAGGCTCTGATGACGGTGAGCCAGCTTCCATACTAGAAACAGGCTCCTGATGGGTTTCAGGGCAGACATGCCCGACCTGTTGGGGGGAATTTATCGGATGTGAAAACATCCACAAAAATAATATAACTTTTTGTTATATTTTTTGACCTGTAAGCCGAGAAATTCCAAAACAGAATTCAATGCTAATAAGGTCGAGTAAAAGCCATGAATCAGAAATGTTTCAATGGTTAAAACAAAATAGTAAAGTTGCTCTGGCTTGATGGAGCTAATTTTGCCTTCCCTCATAATTCGTGTGGGGTCTGTGGCAATCGGGGTATAAGACTCGAGTTGAGTCTTTCCCCACCAAAATCCTGTAAGCCTGCGTGGAAGCTGGTAAAGCAGGCTCTGATGACGGTGAGCCAGCTTCCATACTAGAAACAGGCTCCTGATGGGTTTCAGGGCAGACATGCCCGACCTGTTGGGGGGAATTTATCGGATGTGAAAACATCCACAAAAATAATATAACTTTTTGTTATATTTTTTGACCTGTAAGCCGAGAAATTCCAAAACAGAATTCAATGCTAATAAGGTCGAGTAAAAGCCATGAATCAGAAATGTTTCAATGGTTAAAACAAAATAGTAAAGTTGCTCTGGCTTGATGGAGCTAATTTTGCCTTCCCTCATAATTCGTGTGGGGTCTGTGGCAATCGGGGTATAAGACTCGAGTTGAGTCTTTCCCCACCAAAATCCTGTAAGCCTGCGTGGAAGCTGGTAAAGCAGGCTCTGATGACGGTGAGCCAGCTTCCATACTAGAAACAGGCTCCTGATGGGTTTCAGGGCAGACATGCCCGACCTGTTGGGGGGAATTTATCGGATGTGAAAACATCCACAAAAATAATATAACTTTTTGTTATATTTTTTGACCTGTAAGCCGAGAAATTCCAAAACAGAATTCAATGCTAATAAGGTCGAGTAAAAGCCATGAATCAGAAATGTTTCAATGGTTAAAACAAAATAGTAAAGTTGCTCTGGCTTGATGGAGCTAATTTTGCCTTCCCTCATAATTCGTGTGGGGTCTGTGGCAATCGGGGTATAAGACTCGAGTTGAGTCTTTCCCCACCAAAATCCTGTAAGCCTGCGTGGAAGCTGGTAAAGCAGGCTCTGATGACGGTGAGCCAGCTTCCATACTAGAAACAGGCTCCTGATGGGTTTCAGGGCAGACATGCCCGACCTGTTGGGGGGAATTTATCGGATGTGAAAACATCCACAAAAATAATATAACTTTTTGTTATATTTTTTGACCTGTAAGCCGAGAAATTCCAAAACAGAATTCTATATACAAATTAGATAAAAGTGGAATATTATGTTCCCGAGAAAGAGAGAAAACTTGAGTGACGTGACGTTGCTAAATGCTGTTTGCGAGGAAAAGGTTGCATTATTCAGGGTACAAGGTTTTGGTTTTTCTTTACGGAAAAGTTACGGAATATTTAAGGTGTCGATTCAAGATGATATCATCACAGTATTTTCTTATCAAATGAGTTGACTGGAAATTTTTGTCATGGTAGATTCCGTCCCTTGAGAATTATTTTGTCTTACGAAGAAAAAAATAGTAAATCTAACTTTTACTTTCTTCTACGGAGTATAATAAAGTATTGTATTCATGAAAAATTTCGACCTCTTAGTTTTGCCTAAAAAACATTTCCCGATCACTCCTGAGTCGATTGGAGTCATATTTAAAAAATGTCTTTCTGTCTGTCAGTCTGTCAGTCTGTCTGTCAGTCTGTCTGTCAGTCTGTCTGTCAGTCTGTGTACAAGATTTCTCAAAAACTAATAGAGCTAGCGCCATGAAATTTTATAGTCATGTTGGGTCCTGAAATGGGACGATCCTATCAACTTTTGGTGGAAATCCGTTAACCGAAAGTATCCAAAATGGCGGTTTTTCAAAAATCGCAATTTCGTTTTTCTCGATTTACTCCCAAACTACGCGTTTTTTAGTGGCCTTAAGTATGACAAAACTTGGAGAAAATAAAATTTCCCACACTTTTGTCTTTAGCTGTAACTCGATATCTCCACCTGTTATCGAGATAAACCGTTATTTCCAAAAAAACAGTTTTTTGCGATTATCTCGAAAATTAACGGGTTTTTGCTGACTGAATGTATGAAGTGAATTAATGAGAATGGAATTCTGCACAATTTTGTTTCTTACCGTTATCCGTTATCTTTTACCGTTATTGAGATATTTTCATTAATATGTAAAAAATCATATTTCTGCGAATAATTTGCAAACTAACGGTTTTTCGACAAATCAGTTAAAAGAATAATTAAAGATGTTAACATTTTCTACATTTTTGCCATTTACGGTAAATTGATATCTTTTACCGTTCTCAAGTTATCTCAAATTTTGTACGTTTTTGATATTTTTGAATAAACCAAGAATTTATTGGGAGGTCGTCTTAGGTTGACAACGCGACAGGGCTCTAGCGTAAATTGCGCAGGGTCGTAGATTTTGTAGAAGAAAGTTTTGTGTTGACCACAACTGATTTTTTATAATTGGAAATCCGCACTATCACTAAAAGAGTTAATTTCAATTATGAAAATTGTCAATTTCATTTGTAAAAATTGTCAATTTAACTACGAAATAGTAAATTTTACTACTAAGTAGTTTAATCTATATATATAAAAATGGATATTTGTCTGTCGGTCTGTCTGAGAACACAAAACTCTAAAACTACTGGACCGATTTTTACGCGGTTTTTTTGCAAAATGATCTGCGTTGCCAGGAGCAGGTTTTTAGCTATGTAAGATTTTCAAAATTCGAAACAGAAGGTCCTGTAAGGATAACGCAAACAGCCTTTTTCCCGTTTTTCCCGGGAAAAATCTGCATAAGGGGGTTTCCGGGGTCGCTGATCACACCTGGGTCGGTGTTGGAATTTCAAGATTCGAAACGGAAGGTCCTGTAAGGATAACGTTTTTTCCCAAAAGTTTTTAAGCTATTTATGGTTTTTAAGTTATTTATGGATAAAATCTCTAAGACGTTATCAGACACACTAATTGTACAGGGATTGGGCGAGCAGTGCCCTAAATATGGAATTTCCAGACGATGTCACTAAAAGTAAAAAAGAAAATTCAGGTTACGCGTGGCATTAGCCCAGATTACTCTATTTAGAAATGATATTACCTGGTGAGAAACGTAATTTTAATCACACTCTGGCGACAAGAACTTTTCTTTCATGTTTCATTTTTCATAGGAATTTTCTTGATGTCGTTTAGCACGTGTAAAACAAAAAAAATACCATTTAACCTGTAAATTTATTTAAATTGCGTTCATACGAATGAAATTTTGTATTATTCAGACGAAAAAAACAACAAAAAATAAATTTATTTCGCTTTTTTGTTAGTTTGGGAAAAATTTCAAATTCGATTTAAATACTTTTCTAATCAAAAACATTTGTACGTAAAACTTTTCCACAATTTGAGTTTTTCCTACAAACGACAAAAAAAGGTTATTAAATTGCACAGAGACAGTTCAATTAACGTCGTGTTAAATTTTTTTTATAAATTACTCTGTGCTTTTGTTTAGTTTTATGCTCGCCCACGTTTGGTGGTAGACAATAAATCACATAGGATACTAATAGTATGGAACCACGGGCGTGTAACGTATTTATGAAAATGTAACTTTTTTAATTTTGCCATAGTTCGATTTAGATTAAATATTGATTTGGTTGTTGAAATTAAAAATTTGATTATGTTATTTTCGTAAATTCAAAGTTTTAATTTGTTTTATTGTCGTGAAAATTACATCAAAAATCAGTTTTTTCAACCCATTTTTAATACAATTTAGTCTAAAAGTTCTCAAATAGTCCAAGTCAAAGGGTTTTGCGCCGAGATACACTTAAAACTTTGGGTGCGTTTTAAATTTTACTTAAAATAGACTTAAAACGCCCTTTTCTCGAAATGATTTTTACTTATTTTTTTCAAGCTTTTTTTTAATTCCACTTGTTTGTTTGGTTCAAATCTTGTAACCTAATTGAAGACTCCGGTGCAAAAAGCGGTCATCTCCACATTTTTGAATTTTTCAGGAGAGGCAAAAAAGATATTAGCGTGAAATTTCTGGTTTACGACAAAGTTTACAAATTACAATTTAAATCAAGCATGTGTTCTTACATGAAGGGCATTCACTCTTTATTGTAGTTGATTGTAAACTCGTAGAATCGTAAAATTGTAAATAAAATCGTAGTTTTTTTGACAGTTCTCCATATAAATTTTTTTACGACGAAAACTACAATCGACCACACCCGAAGGTATGGTAAAATCGTAGTTTTTGTCGTACTTCTAATAAAGTGAGGTTAAGACATGTTTTGTCACATGTCAACTTGGTGCCAACTCTAAAATTGACATTGGAAAGGCAAGTAAAATAAAGTATTTATATGATTTAGTATAAATTAAGAGTTAAAAAATGCTTTAAAAAATTTAGGTAAAGAAAATAAATAAAAGAGTCAAAAATTTACGACAAAACCCACAACCTCTAGTAAATCGGTGCTCACCATCGTAGATTTACATCACAATCTACGATTTTACTATCTACGATCAAGAGTGAATAGCCCTATTATTATACTATGGTGAAAGCAAAGGGTATATTAAATTTGCTTTACCGTTTGTAGCGCCAAGATCCCGTCATCACACACAAAAAGGAATTACACCAGTGTGTTTAGAATGATAAAAGAAATTGAATTTTGCATGTCCGTCCGTCCATCCGTTTGTCTGAGCTAGAGACTTAAAATTTGACGCAGATCCGTTTTTCGTAAAATGCGAGGATAAGTTCGTTAATGGACAAAAATGGACCATTAGGGAGGTACCCTCCATACGAACGAAAACGTTTTTTGCGAATATCTCCAAAAAAAAAGTGCAAGAACAAAAGTTATTTAGGATATGATTCTACATAAAACTTCCATACATCAAAATCCGATTGGAATAAGTTTGTCCGTCTGTCTGTCCGTCTGTCTGTCTGTCTGTCTGTCTGTCTGTCCGTCTGTCTGTCTGTCTGTCTGTACGTCTGTCCGTCTGTCCGTCTGTCCGTCTGTCCGTCTGTCCGTCTGTCCGTCTGTCCGTCTGTCCGTCTGTCTGTCCGTCTGTCTGTCCGTTTGTCCGTCTGTCTGTCCGTCCGTCTGTCCGTCTGTCCGTCTATCTTTCCATGAACACCATAACTTTCGAAAGAATTGAGATAGATACTTGAAATTTGGTACAGTTACGTTTCTCGTAGATGGCTACGCTAAGTTGCTGAACGAGCAAAATTGGGCCATTCTTTCCCCCCTCCCCTAAACAAACGAAACAGTTTTTTTGCAATTTTCTCGAAAACGGTGAGTCACATTGAAAACTTGTATTTAAATGTATTAAAATATGTTTAGAATAGGATTTTACATAACTTATCTATACATCAAAATCCAGTTGGAGCACTGCTTTCCCCCTCTCCTATACAAATGGATTTTTTTAAATCAACATTTTGTCTATCATCAGATCGAGTATTTGACGATTGGCCCCTAGCAATCGTAGCTTTTCTTAAGTGTAATTTTAATTTTTCCTTTGTTTTTGGATTTTCCGGGCAAAATGGAGAATTTTTGGAATTCCGTAGGGCGAACATTATTATTAAAGGTTGATGCCCAAAGCGTATGTGGGAGAAAAGCATATTTTGTAATTATTCTAGAATTTATTTAATTACTAACGCCTACCTTGAGAATGCCTAAAATCATCAGATCCAAATTTTTCTGTTGAAAATTAATTAACGAAACTCAATAGTTTTCTCATTAATATCGTAATACTTGATAATGGCTGAACCTAAAGCTTATTATTATATGAAACCAAATGTTTTTGATAATAAATAAGATAATTAAGATTATATGAAAAATATTTATATCGTTTTAGATATAATATGGATAATTTGATTTAATTGCAAAAACATGACTTTTGAATTTACTCGAATCAGGGGCAAAATAGCGAAAAAAATATATTACACTCATAAATTTATTGATTGCCCAATTTGAATTCTTAAAACGGTCCCATGTTATATGCTCGGTGAATTTATGGTTAGCTTGAGCACATCTAAAATATTTTCCTCGCAGGGAAATTCGACTTTTCCATTCAAATGCTAAAAGATAAGACAGAATTATATAGTATAAGAATGGTATATAAGGAGATGGTGTATACGTATATGTAAATCAAGTTGCCATACTCAATTTCACTGGTAAATATTCCCATGGGAATGGAGCTGGAGTTAACGATGGGAGCTGCTGAATAAAGTGTGTGGCATACGGCGGCGGCAGTAACCAGACATGGCAAAAAAAATATATCTAACGAAAAAACTTGATATTCATCTAGTTAGATAATCGCTGGAACTTGATTGGAATACCAATGAGATGTTCTGTAATTCGATTTAAACGATTGTGTAACGAAAATATATTTAAGAGTTTTCCTTGCACAGATTTTCCCGCTTGTGTCAAGTCATAAACCCACAATGGTAGCATAATGGTGCGTGCCACGTGATATAATGAGGATAAAAATGGGCTGTTACTAAAATATTATGATTACTAAAATATTAATTTACACATGGTAAGATTTTTAACGGATTGATAATTTTATGAAGAACAATTCGTGTATAAATCAATAGCTAGTACCAGGAAGACCGAGCCATGCTCGGCGACCTCAAAATCCTACTTTTGCTGATTTTTGTGGAAAAACTAAATTCACATTATCTTTACAGAGCTTTTGCAGAGTTTTTAAATTCCCGACCTAGAAAGCTAGAATTAAAACTAACGCGCGATAACAAAATTTCATAGAAACCGGTTGAGTGGTTATTGAGTAATCGCTGTCACCGATTTTTGAAACGTTGTTTTGAGACACCAGGTTGGGGTTATCGAGGGAAGGGAAAAGTCAGGTTTGTAGTGAAAAAATCGAAAGCCCTTAGCCCCCTTAGTAATACTATAAAGTTTCATTAAGATCGGACCACCCAATTCGAAGATACCAGGCGAGGGGTATCGAGGGGAGGGAAAAGTCAGGTTTGTACTGGAAAAACCGAAAGCCCCTAGCCCCCTTAGTAATACTGTAAAGTTTCATTAAGATCAGACCAGCCAATTCGAAGACACCAGGCGAGGGGTATCGAAGGGGAATTTTCTCAGATGTGAGACCTATTTAGATCAATTCTTTGTTCCCCGAAAATCCCTAACCACCAAGATTCGTGAAAATCGTTAGGCGGGTTTTCGAGATCGTTCATGCAGACAGACAGACAGACATTCCTCGTATTATATTATAGGATTGTGTTCTTAACAGGGTTATCTGCCCAAAAAACCCAAAAACCCAAAGTTTGTCTTCAAAGTGGAATTTGGATACAACTGTTCGCCGTAAATATTTTTTAAAATTATTTTTACCGAAACTTTAAATTGCAGAGGAAAGTTTTATGTTGAGCACTACTGAAATTGTGAGCTTCTTTTATATATTCTAAGATTTATCAGTTTTTTTACAAAAATTATTGGATAAAAAACCACCATATATTCATTTCCATAAAATTCTCGAATGCATAGAAACCATTAAAAGTCAACACGCTATCTAAGAAGATTTTAAGCATCAAGTAATGAAATCGAAGGAGTCGGTGACGAAAATTCCACATTAAAGAATAATTTTCACGTGACTTATTGCAATTAACAGAAATTACTTCTAATCATAGTCAAAAGATGTTTTCACATTGGCAACATTGGCAACAGTAAATAGAGAAAATTGTGCTCCATTGGGAGAACGTAGCAAAATTATATTTTATGCTGAAAATATGAAATCCTCACATACTTTCAGTCAATTAACTTTAATCAGTTTAATTGATCCTTTTTATAAAATCAAATTACCTTTTATGCTTGTGCTTAAATTTGTAAATGGAGTTTTCTGGGAATTTTAAAGTAACTGCGTAGAACTTACCTTTGCTATTAGAAAGTTCTTTTTTATATTCAGAATTTTGGATGAAGATAGCTTTTAATAATCAAATAGGTGGTAAATATTGAAATGTTCAGGAATTTTTATTGAATCGTTGAGGTTTTTCGCAAAAATTAAGGTTTGTTCGAAAAATACAGCTAAGACAAATTTCATATCTAGTATTTTGATAAATGAATAAATTAGACTAACATAAAAATGTTTTAAGAATATTGCAATTTATTCATGATTTGTAAAGTATTAAAAACAGTAGGTGACGTAGCGAGGAAGAAAATAATTATAAAATCTCACTCGATGAGCTACTTAACATATCTTAAAAACTAGATCTGATCAGAGATACTGAACCAAAAATCATTAAACCAGAGATGTCCAATTTAGATGTGTTAAATTACCACTACTCGCATTTTTTTGGTTTCCTATGAGCCTGTTTATATGGGGGGACTCATTTTGGTTCGTCCCGTCATTCGCTCCGGCCAAGTGATGATGAGGGGTGAGGGGCTAACGAACTTTCTCCATGATTTCTGTGAAAAATCACAAGAAAGTTCGTTAACCTCTCACCCTCCCCCTGCAATTCGGTGGCTCTTGACGCCATATATGAATGAAACTAGAGACTGTGCCCTTTCCAAAAAAGTACTCAACCAAAGTGAAAACTACACGGGTTCAAAAGTTAGTTTGGGGGCAAAATCGTACATCGTTCTTTCAGGAACAGAAACCAGAATCAAGTTTTCAAATTTTTGGAACCAAAATCAAAACTAGAACCAAGTTTTCGAATTTTCAAATTTTTGGAGCCAAAATTAAAACCAGAACCAAATCTTTGTAATTTTTAAAACCCAAATCGGATCCGAATTTTTAAATTTTAGGAGCCAAAAACAAAATCAGAACTAAATTTATGAAATTCCAGAAACCGCAACCAAAACCAGCACCAAGTTTGTGAAATTTCAGAAACCAGAACCAAATTTTAGAAGCGAAAACCAGAATCGAATTTTCAAAGAACGATACACGAAAATGCCACTTGACTAACTTTTGGGTTTCACATTCGTTGTACCTGCGTCGGAAATTTGCTCTAGTTTCATTGGCACAAGCTCTTTTTTTGGCGGGGAACTGCAGGGGGATGGTCAACTGCTATCTTAGACGCAATGGAAAAATCACGTCGAAAACTGCATGGAAAAATCATTGCGTCTAAGATGGCAGCTGACCATCCCCCTGCAGTTTCCCGCAAAAAAGAGCTTATGTCCATGAAACTAGAGCAACTTACATTTTCAATGCAGGTATCGGGTCTTTCAACAAGGACATAACAATTTTGTATTTAAATAAAACACAGAATAATTGGGATATCGGGCTGAAATTTATTCCAGGTGTAGTGGACATGTTACATTTAAGTATGAAATTCGATGTCGTTTGGAGCCAATTTTCCGCCACTCTTCCACACATATCGGCCGGAACGTTGGCAATTTCGCGTTCGATATTGTTCCTGAGCTCCTTTAACGTTGTTGGCTTGTTGGCATAAACCAACGACTTAACATAACCCCATAAAAAGAAATCCAACGGCGTTAAATCGCATGAGCGAGGTGGCCATTCGACCGGACCATTTCTCGAGATTACACGATTGCGACCACCGACTCAGAATTTCGGTAGTAAGTTTTAATAATTTCTAAACGTTGCTCGTTCGTGAACTTCACCATGATAAAAATGTAAACCTTGACTGACGTTTTAGCATTGCCAGATCATAAAAAAAGTTTTCGGGTGCGTTTTTATTAAAATACAAAATTGTTATGTCCTTGTTGAAAGACCCGATACAACGAAAGTGAAACCCCAACTGGCTCAAAAATTAGCCCGGGAGCATAAAAATCGTCGAATCCTGCATGGTCCTTTCAGACACCAAAACCTTAACCAAATTTTGAAATTGTTGGATCCCAAATCATAAACCGAAGCCAGAATCACATTTTTGAGATTTTTGAAATCAAAACCATAAACCATAAATCTAATTCACCCTAAAACCAAAATCGAAATACACAAAAAAAAATATCAGTTGTGGTCAACACAAAACTTTCTTCTACAAAATCTACGACCCTGCGCAATTTACGCTAGAGCCCTGTCGCGTTGTCAACCTAAGACGACCTCCCAATAAATTGTTGGTTCATCCAAAAATATCAAAAACGTACAAAATTTGAGATAACTTGAGAACGGTAAAAGATATCAATTTACGGTAAATGGCAAAAATGTAGAAAATTTTAACATCTCCAATTCTTCCTTAAATTAATTTGTCGAAAAACCGTTAGTTTGCAAATTATTCGCAAAAATATGATTTTTTACATATTAATGAAAATATCTCAATAACGGTAAAATATAACGGATAACGGTGAAAGACAAAATTGTGCAGAATGCCATTCTCATTAATTCACTTCATACATTCAGTCAGCAAAAACCCGTTAGTTTTCGAGATAATTGCAAAAAACTGTTTTTTTTGGAAATAACGGTTTATCTCGATAACAGGTTGAGATATCGAGTTATAGCTAAAGACAAAAGTGTGGGAAATTTTATTTTCTCCAAGTTTTGTCATACTTAAGGCCACTAAAAAACGCGTAGTTTGGGAGTAAATCGAGAAAAATGAAATTGCGATTTTTGAAAAACCGCCATCTTGGATACTTCCGGTTAACGGATGTCCACCAAAAGTTGATAGGATCGTCCCATTTCAGGACCCAACATGCCTATAAAATTTCATGGCGCTAGCTCTATTAGTTTTTGAGAAATCTTGTACACAGACTGACAGACTGACAGACAGACTGACAGACAGACTGACAGACAGAAAGACATTTTTTAAATATGACTCCAATCGACTCAGGAGTGATCGGGAAATGTTTTTTAGGCAAAATTAAGAGGTCGAAATTTTTCATGAATACAATACTTTATTATACTCCGTAGAAGAAAGTAAAAACAGGCAAATCACAGCCAGATTTGGGATCCACGACACCAAATTACGCAAAAGCCCCTGGGCCTCCTAATTTTATCCGATTCTATTAAATTTCTCTTAATGTCAGGTGAAAATTTATCTATCTACTAGCCGCCGTTGCCGGGCTAAAGTTTTTTTTAAAAAAGTTTTTTACACCAAAAAACCCAGAAATAGCTTAAAAACTATTGGAAAAAATCGTTATGCCTTCAGGACCTCCCGTTACGAATTTTAAAATTCTAACACCAGATTCGTGATCAGCGGCTCCGAAACCCCCTTATTGCCAGTTTTTTCGATGAAAAATGGTAAAAAGGAGATTTGGGTTATCCTTACAGGAGCTTCCGTTAGCAATTTCATCACCAGATTCGTGATCAGCGTCTGCAAAAACCGAAAAAAATGAAAAAAGGATATTTGCGTTATGCTTACAGGACCATCCGTTTCTAATTTCGAAAATCTAACACCGGATTCGTAATCAGCTGCATCAAAATCACGGTTTAAAAACACCCAAACCCCCTTTGCCCCCCCTTAGGGGTAAAATTTCTGAAAACCCCGCCTTAGTGAGCGCTTACGCGATGGTTGAGACATATTGTGAAAGTTTCAAGTCTCTAGCTTCAGTGGTTTGGGCTGGGCGTTGATGAGTCAGTCAGTCGATCAATCAGTCAGTCAATCAGTCAGTCAGTCAGTCAGTCAATCAGTCAGTCAATCAGTCAGTCAGTCAGTCAGTCAATCAGTTAGTCAATCAGTCAGTCAGTCAGTCAGTCAATCAATCAGTCAATCAGTCAGTCAATCAATCAGTCAGACAATCAGTCAGTCAATCAGTCAGTCAATCAGGTTAAACGATTTTATATATAGAGATGATCCAGATTTGGGGAAATAATCGGTTTTGGCATTGATAAATAAAACTCGAATAAATATAATGAAATTATTTTTGGTTTTATTTATAACTATTTTATATTTTTTAATACAATTTTTATATAGGTAATATTTTTTTTGTTAAATTTTACTTTCGATACAGTAATTTAATATTCAACTTTCACCATTTATAATTCTTTAGTTATCAACTATAATAAATTATTTCATTTATATCCCTTAATTAATGAATTTTGTGCCGAAACTCTTTAAAAAATTTCGTAGATATTTCGACTTGACAAAAGCCTAATTTTCTTCTATGATTTTTTTTTTTTGGTTTGTTTTTATTATTACATAACAAATATGTTTTCGTTTTTTTTATATAATTAAACTATTTTTAGTCATAATTTTTATAAATTATTTCTTAAATTCTCAACCTAGATGTTATATTGAATTATTTATAATTGGGTCCAAAGTGTACATAAATTTTCTTTACTATAATACATATACATTATTTAAAAAAAAAATTAATAGTGGTCTTGGGGAGGATTTAATTTCATTTCTTCTATTAAACTATTTAATATTTACACCTAAATCAGTATTTTTTTTACTTTATTGAATATAATTTTTGGTTTTCTTTTTTTTTTGTTTCTTCAAAAGATTCAATTCACTAGAATTTTAATTATCATTTGAAATTTTAACGAACTAGAGAACATTTAACACCCTGTGTTTACAGAAATTCACTAATTATGATTTGATTTTTACTATTTTTAAGCTAACGACTAATGAGTAAAATTCACAAATTTTTTTTTATTATAAAAACGGTCAAAGTTGTGTTTAGTATTTCTTTGAATATATTTTTTACATTGAAATTTTACATAAATCTAAATATTTTTGATTCATTGGTTTTTTATTCTTTGTATAAACTGAAAATTTCTAATAGCACCCACCCTCATGGGGCTCGATAGAGGGTCAGAAGCTAATAAAAAATTTTCTACAGATAATAAAAATATTAATTATTTACAACAATAATTTTTATTTGCTAAAAATTGTATTTCTATAATATAAAAATTGTATACGAATAAAGTAAATATCTATTTTTAGGGACACACGTTTTTTTTTCAAATATCTGGCAATATTTTTGGATTTCTTTATAATTAAGAATTTTATGTTTAAAAATATAACAATTATTTTGTTTGTAAAAGCCAGTCAATGTTGCAAAATCAAAGCAATTAAACCCTTTGCGGACCAGGAAGTGAACTGACAATAAATCAATAACCATGACTTTTTTTTCGTTGAAAATGGTTCCAGAAAGCAGAAAAATCAATTTTATGGAGGGGTGGTATTTACGCCTGGGGTATATAGAAGTATATAGAATGTTTATACTATTGGATAAGCAAAAAATATAAGGATTTAAAGTTGGTGGGGTTTATTTTTTATTTTCATAAAAAAACTAGCTTGCAAACTCGCCGTTGCCGGATAAAAGGTTTTTGCAAAAATTTGCTTGTGCCAAAAAAACAAAGAAATTACTTAAAACCTTTTGAAAAAAATCGTTATGCCTTCCCGTTCCGGATTTTAAAATTCTAACACCAGATTCGTGATAAGCGAACCCGGAAACCCCCGAGTGAAAATTTTCAGCCTCCTATTGAGCAGAATTCATGGCGAAAATCACGGTTTAAAAACACCCAAACCCCCTTTACCCCTCATTTACCTCCTTAGCGGTAAAATTTCGGAAAACCCTGCCTTAGTGAGCGCCTACGTGATGTTTGGGACATACTGTGAAAGTTTCAAGTTTCTAGCTTCAGGGGTTTGGGCTGGGCGTTGATGAGTCAGTCAGTCGATCAATCAGTCAGTCAATCAGTCAGTCAATCAGTCAGTCAATCAGTCAGTCAATCAGTCAGTCAATCAGTCAACCAGGTTAAACGATTTTATAGATTATATTTAATGGGAAAGTAAAAATAAATGCCATACATTTTAATTCCTAGGTTTTTTTATTTAATTTTATTTCCTTGGAACATTGCCTGATGAAAATATTCACAGATAAGTATAACTTGTAAATGTCTTCCATTATAAACGATTTCTGAATAAAATTCTCAAAACTTTTCTAAAAAAAAACCCTTTGAAAAACTGAAAGAAAGCACCTACCTATGCATAAATAACGCCAAATCATGCTTTGGCTGAATTCTTTGTTGCCGTAAACTCTTGTTGTGTTAAAAGAAATTTAAGATCATTGCAACTAAATGAAAGGTTCAAGAGCAAAAAGGAAACTGGCAATTTATTTCAAACACAATAAACATTTTACATATGTGGACCAAAAATAATGCGCCATTATATTAGCGAGCACTAAAAAGAGGCTTTCAAGTCCATTTTTTTTGAAAGAAAAATTCCTGTCATTAAATTAAATAGGGGTATTCACAAAATGTATTAAATTATCTGTTGTTGTCGTAAAATATGAATAAATATGACAATAAAATTTTGCTCCAAACCGTGAACGCACTTTTTTGTGGTTCTAGTCAAATCGAAAAACTCACTCACATTTTTTCAATTAATCTGTTTTTTCTTTAGGAAACTATTCTAATTATTTCTACTAATCATAAAATCATTTAAAACTAATCACTTTCTAATCGATTAAACACAGTTTTTCAACACTTTTTGTATTAATAAATTATTAACTGTCAAATATGAGCTGATTGCGTTTATTTTGTCTTATTTCATAAAAATATTCATCCATATTTAATATTTTCCTAACCGCTTGATGGAGTACATAAAAAATTGCGTTAAAGTCTCGAAAAATGATACCGTGGATTTTGTTGTGGTCTACAAAACTTTAACAATTGGTATTAGTTTACGGCGATAAGAAGCTAATTTAACACGTTTTGTGAATACCCCTATTATATTTAAAAAATAATAGACTTCCTTTAATTTAACAGATATCGTAACATTATAAAGATTAATAAGCTGTAAAACATTGCAAAAGTCTGAGAAGTTTTTTCTACCATTACACTTCCTTACGCCTCGTTTCTAAAAATTCCTTTGGCCTCATTTCCACTGAAGAAATTTCGTTAAAATTTTGCAAAAAAAAAAAATTTGAAAAATGTCTTATCTTCTAGAAAACAAATTATGACCTGGGTGAAAACTATAAATCGAATCCCGGCAAAAACAGTAAAGATTGTACTCCTCAGGCGAATTATTTTAAACCAGAATGCGGCACAATGATTGAAATCAAGAGCTAGATAGTTTCAACTTAGAATTAACTCAATTTTCCGTGCTTTTCACGTTGAATAAACAAATAAAATTATGAAAATATCAATTAAGAGAAATGCACCGCAGGCGAAAATTTCAGTGCAACTTTGGTACAAATCCAAGTGCGATTCTCTCTAAAACTAACAGTTTTTTAAAATAAAATGAAATTAAAGAGAATAATATTTGCTACAATTTGGTCTTTTACTGTTAACCGCTATCTTTTACCGTTATAGACATATTTTCATTAATAATTTAAAAAAATAGAGTTTTGCGAATTGTTTGATTTTTGTTTTTTCCCGTAAATCGATATATTTTACCGCTATCGAGATATTTCAAATTTCGTAAAATAAAAATTCAATATTCTTATATAAACTAATATTTTATTCATCGGATTATTGTGTAAATTGCGCACAAACGTAGATTTTGTATAAGAAAGTCGTGAGCTGATCACATCAGATATTTTTAAATAATATTATTCCAAAATTCGGTTTTCTAGCAAAACAAAATGCATGTTTCCCGAAATTTATGGTTTTTTTAGTTAGTAATCTGAATATTTGCTCTCCTCGAAACCACTTTTAAAAAAAACATTTCATTTAATTGTTAAATATTTAAAAAAAAAACTAATCCTGTAAAAGGGGAAACATTCAAATTTCGTTTTAATTTGAAAGTAAAACACGCGGATATCCGATTTCGCGCCAAAGGGATTTCGAGAGCGACCGCCGCGCTCACTTAATCGTTTTCGTGTGTGCGGCTTCCTTTCCGGTCGGTCCGAAGCGTTCGTAGTTTTTTTTTCATTGAAATTCGTGTACAAAATCGAGAAATGCGATGGTTTTCTGTTTTAATTCGAAAGAACTGTCGCTTTTCCAATCGAAAACAAAAAAGAACAACTTTTTCGTGCCTTTAGTTGCGCACGACGCGGTTTTTGTTTTTCATGGAACTTCAAGACAAAGAAAAGCAAATGAAAAACGCTTAAAATGATTTCGACGAAGCATTACTAAAAGTGAATTAATAGAGAATCGTTTTGCCGATTATTTTAGTGCCGGGATATTGTGGATATTTTAATAAATTCGATTTATACGAAAATCGGCGAAATTTTTTTTTCCATTTCTATGACGTCATTGTGGCGGCGGCAAGTGATCGCCGTTGATGGAGATTTGCATGCGTTGTCCTCCATTTTCTTGCAGTTCAGAGTCGAGTCACGTAGACATTTTTTTCCTTTGTTCTGATTTTTAAAAAATCGAAAATTCTCGCGAGTGTTAATTGATTGTGTTTTATTGTGAAAACTTTTTTGTTGCTTGGAAGATTATTTCTTATTTGGAAAAGTGTTGAAGAAGAAACATTTCTGCTGCTGAAGATTTTCTCAACAGTTTTTTTTTCTGCTGGTGAGTTTTTTTTCCACTTTTTTTTTCTACCTGTGATTGCTTGAAAATATTTAGTAATATTTTAACGAAAATAAAAACTTTCCGGATATTATAAAAAAATTTTAACGTCAGAAAAATTTATTTCCGGTTTTTTAAGGGGCTAGCTGTGAGGGATTTTTCTTTATCAATTTGTAAAGAGGTTTACGCTAGAACAAATTTTGAATTCTTAAGAATTTTTACTTTTTGGTATTCAAGAAAAAAATCGATCTCTTAATTTTGCCTAACAAATATTTCCCGGGTACTACCGAGTTTATTGGGATAATATTACAATAATGTCTGTCTGTCTGTCTGTCCGTCCGTCTTGCCTGTCTGTCAGTCTGTGTACAAGATTTCTGAAAAACGAATAGAGCTAGAGCCATGAAATTCTACAGGCATGTTTGGTCCTGGAATGAGACGATTCTATCATCTTTTGGTGGAAATCCGTTAACCAGAAGTAACCAAAATGACGGTTTTTTAAAAATCGCAATTTCATTTTTTGTTGTTTATTCCGAAACTACGCGTTTTTCCATAGTCTTATGTAGTCTTATGTATTAAAGATATTGGAGATTCTACATTTTTGCCTGTGAGGTATCGAGTAGAAAGACTACTTTGTTCAATACAATATTTATTGCGTACAGTTCGACTGCCTATTCTAAACTGGCTTTCATTTCGATAGAAGGCCTACAGTATAGCGCCTATACAACATTGCCTTTTACTGGAACTTCGTATATCAAGCCGTTATCGAGTTATACCGTTATTTAAAAAAATCAGTTTTTTGCGATTATTTCGAATATCGGGTTTAGCCGTAGGTGAAAAATTATACATAATTTAACAAATTAAAAATTTATAGAGTAACATAGAGGAAGAGCTAAGTTTCGAGATCACTTTACCCCCTCCCTTTACTCCCTCCACCTCTCGGGCCACTTTTTAATGGGTTTATGTTGGGGCTGGACCCCCGACGAACATATATGCTGCCCAATTTCAGGCCAATCGGTTCAGTAGTTTCCCCGCGAAAAAATAACATAGAGGGAAAACTAAGTTTCGAAATCACTTCACCCCATCCCCTTACTCCCCCACCCCTCACGCTACTTTTCCGTATGCCTATGTTGGAACCAGAACTACCACAGACACTCATCCCAAATTTCAAGTCAATCGGTTCAGCCGTTTTTTCGTGAAAGAGGAACAGACAGATAGACACCAACTCATTTTTATAATATTAGTATGATGGAACCACAGAACTATATAACATAGAACAACTGTCACCATACAAAGCTCTGCTGAAAAATGGTCCCAAAAGTATTTCCCTCTTTATCATACTTGAACGCAACCACTGAACTGTATAAGGTCGCGAGATTCAAATTTAGTTTGCCGCGAAATTCAAATTTCACAAGTTTGAGACTAACTTTAGGCGCAAACAAATAACTTTAGGCGCCAACACCATTCCGAAAGTCTATTTTCCTTTGACAGCTCACGGTTTAAACGAGAGGACTATATTTATTTTCATACGGTTATCTTGCTCTTACTTGACTCGTTTTGATCCACTGAACTGTATTGAAATGGGACCATTTGAGACAGCAAATCGAGCGATCTAGTATATCTATGTACCGAACTAAAAATCATTAAATCAGAGATGTCCAATTTAGATGTGTTAAATTACTATTACTCGCAATTTTTTGGTTTCCTATGAGCCTGTTTACATGGGGACTCATTTTGGTTCGCCCCGTCATTCGCTCCGGCCAAGTGATGATGAGGGACGCAGTGGGGAGGAAAACTTAAAAGAGCGAACGAAATTTATTTTTTCCTTTTTCGTTTTATTTTGTTAGTTGTCCTCACGAATATCGACAGAAAAGAGTCCACCTTGCTAGAGCTGTGGAATAAATTTGGAACGAATCCAAACCAAACTACTTTTAAAATAAGACGGCTGAAACGAACCAAAAACAAACTAATAAATACGAATGAAAAACCAAAACCAAAAATCACTGAACTAATAAAATTTATGGGAAACTGAAACCAGAACACAACCCAAATAGCATTTTAAGCAGCAATTATGATGTTTATCCCCATATTTCGTCACCATGCAAATCGCGGCGATAAGCAATTTATGTCGCAAACACGTCGTTAGTTGTGCCAATGAGACGCGCAACGACACCCATAGTGGGGAACACTTTTCAGCGGTTTGCGGCGCCGCAATTATAACGACAGGGACGTAATTAGTTGCCTCATGCGCGAGCGTCATCTGACGGCATTATATCACACAATTACACAAATCATCGAGCGGGTTTTCTTTCTCCCTCGAATGCTTGTTAGTAAATAGAGATGAACAAATAAAAACGTAAGCAGAAGACGAACGAGAAAAATCTAATGGCGACAAATTAATGGGAACTTTTGTGGAGTATTATTTTATAATGGACTTTTCTTCTGGTTGCATGTCGTGATTTTAATTGCCATTAAAATTTTTCGACAATATTGGATCTGAAATTTAAACAGATTTTAATGGGCCATCAAATTATTTTGTTTTTAATGAAAAATTTCTTTAATTTTATTTTATCGGTCAAATTTTTTTTTCTTTTGCAATGAAATTTTGATGCCAATAAAATTATGCTGTTTCAAAAATGTATGCTATCCACTTTTTATGCAATATCCTTCAGTCATTCGCCTGAAATAAGAAATTTAATTCTCGAAACGAAATCGTTTCCATCAAATGTCAGTGAGAAATATGGCGGCTGAAGGCATCAATTTTTTTTTGGTGTTTCTCAGACGGGGAGCTTTAATGAAACTTTAGTGGCAGACTATTTCGACCCGAAAACCATCAAATACTGCTCTATCGCTGCAGGATTTTCATGAAGCGAATGTTGCCCCAAAGATGAACCGTGGGTCACCAATTTCCCCACTAAAGCAATTGTGGCTTTGCAGACGCATTATTAATCGGTGCGACGCGCTCGTCACTTCTTTCGCTTCTTTTACGCGGATGTGAATTATAGGTGTAAATTTTTAGCCCCGATTGCGTAAATTGCTGCATTTTAAAGTCGCAAAGAACAAATCTCATGTTCCCGTACTTTTCGATGCTATTTGGGAAAGTATGAAAGAACCATTCAAGAAAAAGCATTTTTCGTGTCCCTGGGCTTACTTTTGAATCCGTGTTGTTTTCACTTTGGTTGAGGACTTTTTGGAAAGGGCACAGTCTCTAGTTTCATCCATATATGGCTTCAAGAGCCACAAAATTGCAGGGAGATGGAAAGTTAACGAACTTTCCCGTGGGCACAACTTCCATTTATGCCATGATTTCTGTGAAAAATCACGAGAAAGTTCGTTAACCCCTCACCATCCCCCTGCAATTCGGTGGCTCCTGAAGCCATATATGGACGAAACTAGAGACTGTGCCCTTTTTAAAAAGTACTCAACCAAAGTGAAAACTACACTGATTCAAAAGTTAGTTTAAGGGGGGAAAATCGTGCAGCGTTCTTTTAGGAACCAAAACCAGAATGAAGTTTTCAAATTTTTGGAACCAAAATCAAAACTAGAACCAAATCTTTGTAATTTTTAAAACCCAAATCGGATCCGAATTTTTAAGCCAAAACAAAAAAAGCCAAAAACAAAATCAGAACAAAATTTATGAAATTTCAGAAACCAGAACCAAGTTTTAGAACCGAAAACCAGAATCGAATTTTCAAAGAACGGTACACGAAAATGCCACTTGACTAACGGTACACGAAAATGCCACTTGGGGGATGGTCAGCTGCCATCTTCGACGCTATGATTTTTCCATGCAGTTTTCGACGTGATTATACCCGTATGGTGAAACCAAAGGGTATATTAACTTTGCCTTACCGTTTGTAACGCCAAGATCCCGCCATCACACACAAAAATGAATTACACCAGTGTGTTTAGAATGATAAAAATAATTAATTTTTGCATGTCCGTCCGTTGCATGTCCGTCCAGATTGCCAGATTGACAATTACAGCTTTTGTTATGTTTTTTCCATTGCGTCTAAGATGGCAGCTGACCATCCCCTTGCAGTTTCCCACCAAAAACGAGCTTATGTCCATGAAACTAGAGCAAATTACCTTTCCAATCCAGGTACAATGAAAGTGAAGCCCCAACTGGCTCAAAAGTTAGCCCGGGAGCATAACAATCGTCGAATCCTGCATGGTTCTTTCAGAAACCAGAACCTTAACCAAATTTTGAAATTGTTGAAACCGAAGCCAGAACCACATTTTTGAAATTTTTGAAATTAAAATCATAAACCATAAATCTAATTCACCCTAAAACCAAAATCGAACTACACAAAGAAAAACAGGCAAATCACAGCCAGATTTGGGATCCACGACACCAAATTACGCAAAAGCCCCTGGGCCTCCTAATTTTATCCGATTCTATTAAATTTCTCTTAAGCTCAAAATACAATTGGCCCAACACAACATTTACGACGGCAGATTATGGCGACAAAGTTGTTCTGCATATACAATTGCGCACACTTTATATTTTCACAACAACACGCAATTTATAAAAACATTTTTTGTGAAACTTTAAACTTGTTTTTTACTTTTTAGTGCATTTTGAAAGTGTATAAGGTTATAAAACTAGTTTTTTAAAGTGTTTTTTTTTGTATTAAGCCCAAAATACAATTGGCCCAACACAACATTTACGGCGACATTTCAGATTTTAAACTCATACGACTCTATGCTTCTATATACAATCAATCCGACCAACTTTACAGCCGTAAAAAGTTTAATCGAATTTAACTTTTGTCGGCCAGCTCGCCCACAAAATTTAGTGGTTGATTCAAAATGAAATCTTATGGGGATGTCATAAAATCTAAATTTCGTCACTTAAAGCAAGTGTTAGGAAATATAGTTCGTATGCTGTGTTGCTTAGATTGTATGATAATTCGGTAAAAAAATGTTATATATAGCTCACCGTCCCAATGTCAAAATCAAATAAGAAACAAATATTGATTAGAACAATTGTATATGGAGGGCGACATTGTCGCCGTAATCTGCCGTCGTAAATGTTGTGTCTGGCCAATTGTATTTTGGCCTTTAATGTCAGGTGAAAATTTATCTATCTATGATTCAGAATTGGGGAAATAATCGGTTTTGGCATTGATAAATAAAACTCGAATAAATATAATGAAATTATTTTTTGTTTTATTTATAACTATTTTATATTTTTTAATACAATTTTTATATAGGTAATATTTTTTTTTTAAATTTTACTTTCGATACAGTAATTTAATATTCAACTTTCACCATTTATAATTCTTTAGTCATCAACTATAATAAATTTCATTTATAATTATTTCATTTATATCCCTTAATTAATTAATTTTGGGCCGAAACTCTTGAAAAAATTTCGTAGATATTTCGACTTGACAAAAGCCTAATTTTCTTCAATGATTTTTTTTTGTTTTGTTTTTATTATTCTAAAGTACATAACAAATATGTTTTCGTTTTTTTTTTATATAATTAAACTATTTTTAGTCATAATTTTTATAAATTATTTCTTAAATTCTCAACCTAGATGTTATATTGAATTATTTATAATTGGGTCCAAAGTGTACATAAATTTTCTTTACTATAATACATATTACATATTTAAAAAAAAAATTAGTAGTGGTCTTGGGGAGGATTTAATTTCATTTCTTCTATTAAACTATTTAATATTTACACCTAAATCAGTAATTTTTTTATCTTTATTGAATATAATTTTTGGTTTTCTTTTTTTTGTTTCTTCAAAATATTCAATTTACTAGAATTTTAATTATCATTTGAAATTTTAACGAACTAGAGAACATTTAACACCCTGTGTTTACAGAAATTCACTAATTATGATTTGATTTTTACTATTTTTAAGCTAACGACTAATGAGTAAAATTCACAAATTTTTTTTTATTATAAAAACGGTCAAAGTTGTGTTTAGTATTTCTTTGAATATATTTTTTACATTGAAATTTTACATAAATCTAAATATTTTTGATTCATTGGTTTTTTATTCTTTGTATAAACTGAAAATTTCTAATAGCACCCACCCTCATGGGGCTCGATAGAGGGTCAGAAGCTAATAAAAAATTTTCTACAGATAATAAAAATATTAATTATTTACAACAATAATTTTTATTTGCTAAAAATTGTATTTCTATAATATAAAAATTGTATACGAATAAAGTAAATATCTATTTTTAGGGACACACGTTTTTTTTTCAAATATCTGGCAATATTTTTGGATTTCTTTATAATTAAGAATTTTATGTTTAAAAATATAACAATTATTTTGTTTGTAAAAGCCAGTCAATGTTGTAAAAACAAAGCAATTTAACCCTTTGTGGACTAGGAAGTGAACTGACAATAAATCAATAACCATGACTTTTTTCTCGTTGAAAGCATTTAAAAAAATACATGAACTAATTTTATGGAGGGGTGGTATTTACGCCTGTGGTATATAGCAGTATATAGAATGTTGATACTATTGGATAAGCAAAAAATATATGGATTTAAGCTTCGAGGGCCTGATAAAACCGATAAGGTTCGTAGGCCAAAATAAATATTTTATTATTATTATTATAAGGATTTAAAGTTGGTGGTACTTAAAAGTACCGACTGTCAACAAAGGGTTAAAGAAAATCGATGTCAATTTTTTTTGGAAACTATGAAGGTTTTTTACAATTCTGTGTCGAGCAAATAATTTTTTTTATTTAAACGCAAAGTTTAAAACAAAATTTGATCGAACATGGGAAGTATCCAAAATGACAGCTTTTTAAAAATCGCAATTTCGCGATTTTTCACGATTGTTATTTACTCCGAAACTACACGTTTTTCAGTAGCCTTATGTATAACAAAAGTTGGAAACAATGAAATTTTCTATACACCGTTATTGAAAATATACCGTTATTTAGATATATCGATATACCGTTATTAAAAAAAAACAGTTTTTTGCGATTCTTTCTAAAACTAACAGTTTTTCGGTGGTTCATTCTATAAAATTAAAGAGAATAATATTTGCCAAAATTTGGTCTTTTACTGTTATCCGCTATCTTTTACCGTTATAGACATATTTCCATTAAAAATTAAAAAAAAAAGATTTTGCGAATTGTTTGAAAAATAACAGTTTTTCGAAAAAATAATTGAGCGGAGAATTTAAGATATTAAAATGCTATAAATTTTTGCCTTTTACCGTAAATCGATATATTTTACCGCCATCGAGATATTTCAAATTTTGTAAAATAAAAATTCAATATTTTTATACAAGCTAATATTTTTACATCGAGTTATTGTGTAAATTCTGCAAAAACGTAGATTTTGTATAAGAAAGTCGTAAGCTATTCACATCAGGTATTTTTAAATAAAATTATTCGAAAATTCGGTTTTCTAGCAAAACAAAATGCATGTTTCCCAAAATTTATGGTTTTTTTTAGTTAGTAATCTGAATATTTGCTTTCCTCGAAACTCCTTTTTTTGAAAAAAAAAATTCCATTTAATTGTTAAATATTTAAAAAAAAACTAATCCTGTAAAAGGGGAAACATTCAAATTTCGTTTTAATTTGAAAGTAAAACACGCGGATATCCGATTTCGCGCCAAAGGGATTTCGAGATCGACCGCCGCGCTCACTTAATCGTTTTCGTGTGTGCGGCTTCCTTTCCGGTCGGTCCGAAGCGTTCGTAGTTTTTTTTTCATTGAAATTCGTGCACAAAATCGAGAAATGCGATGGTTTTCTGTTTTAATTCGAAAGAACTGTCGCTTTTCCATTCGAAAACAAAAAAAGAACAACTTTTTCGTGTCTTCAGTTGCGCACGACGCGGTTTTTGTTTTTCATGGAACTTCAAGACAAAGAAAAGCAAATGAAAAACGCTTAAAATGATTTCGACGAAGCATTACTAAAAGTGAATTGATAGAGAATCGTTTTGCCGATTATTTTAGTGCCGGGATATTATGGATATTTTGATAAATTCGATTTATACGAAAATCGGCGAAAAATAATTTCCATTTCTATGACGTCATTGTGGCGGCGGCAAGTGATCGCCGTTGCTGGAGATTTGCATGTGTTGTCCTCCATTTTGTTGCAGTTCAGAGTCGAGTCACGTAGGCAATTTTTTCCTTTGTTCTGATTTTAAAAAAATCGAAAATTTTCGCGAGTGTTAATTGATTGTGTTTTATTGTGAAAACATTTTCGTTGTCTCGAAGATTATTTGTTTTGGAAAAGTGTTGAAGAAGGAACATTTCCGCTGGTGAAGATTTTCTCAACAGTTTTTTTTCTGCTGGTGAGTTTTTTTTTATATATTTAGTAATATTTTAAGGAAAATAAAAACTTTCCGGGCTCAAAATATTATTAAATTTTTTTTAAAGTCAGAAAATTGTATTTCCTGTTTTTTTAAGGGGTTACCAGTGAGGGCTTTTTCTTTATCAATTTTTAAAGAGGTTTACGCCACAACAAATTTAGAATTCTTAAGAATTTTTACTTTTTAGTGAAAAAATTCGACCTCTTAATTTTGCCTAAAAAATATTTCCCGGCCACTGCCGAGTTGAGTCGGGTCATATTACAAAAATGCCTTTCTGTCAGTCTGCCTGCCTGTCATTCTTTGTACACGATTTCATAAAAACTAATACAGCTAGAGCCATAAAATTTGATAGGCATGTTTGGTCCTGGAATGAGACGATTCTATCATCTTTTGATGGAAATCCGTTGACCGGAATCAAAATGGCGACTTTTTAAAAATCGTAATTTCATTTTTTGTTGTTTACTCCGAAACTACGCATTTTTCAGTAGTCTTATGTAGTCTTATGTATTAAAGATATTGGAGATTCTACATTTTTGCCTTTTACTGGAACTTCGTATATCAAGCCGTTATCGAGTTATACTGTTATTTAAAAAAATCAGTTTTTTGCAATTATTTCGTATATCAGGTTTAGCCGTAGGTGAAAAATTATACATAATTTAACAAATTATAATTTATAGAGTAACATAGAGGAAGAGCTAAGATTCGATTTCACTTTACCCCCTCCCCTTACTCCCCCCACCTCTCGAGCTACTTTTTAATGGGTCTATGTTGGGGCTGGACCCCCGACGAACATCTATGCCAAATTTCAGGCCAATCGGTTCAGTAGTTTCCCCGCGAAAGAGTAACATAGCGCAAAAACTAAGTTTCGAAATCACTTTACCCCCTCCCCTTACTCCCCTCACCCCTCGCGCTACTTTTCCGTATGCCTAAGTTGGAACCAGAACTACCCCAGACACTCATGTCAAATTTTAAGTCAATCGGTTTAGCTGTTTTTGCGTGAAAGAGGAACAGACAGACAGACAGACACCAACTCATTTTTATATATTAGTATGATGGAACCCAATTAACTTTGAGTCTTTGAACGCAAATAAATTATAGACGGAAGTAAAAATCGCGCCGATTCATATTTTTGTGCAAACCTACATAAAGGTTGCTTTTGATTAAAATAAAAGTCATTCAAATCGGTTCAGCAGAACTCCAGAACTAAGGATGTGTAAGGATTCAAATTTTTTTTTGAAGTATAAAATGGCAATTTTTTTCTTGAAGTATGGTGTTCTAGTTATAAATGAACAAACAGACAGATGTAGTCGTCGAACGAAACTGAAACTTTCATAAAAATAAAATAATTTTTGTTGAATATCTTAAAAAAACAAATTGTCTTGAAATTAAGTATCAAACGTTATATTTATAAATCACTTGTAGGCGAACAGATTTTCTATATTCATAAAAAAATCAGGGTCTACTTTTTAGAAAACTGAAAGAAGAATTAAGTATCCCTTAAAATAAAATAACGAGCTTGCTTACCTTGACTACAGAAGGCTGGACTAGCCACAAATTCAAGAGATAATAAATAAAGCATAATCCAAGAAATAAATAACCTCGATCCAGGAATAAAGAAATAAATACCATTCAAAAATGCCTATGGGCAATATTCAAAGTAGATGTAGTCGCTTAAGGAGATCCAAGAAAATAATAAAAAAAAACCAATAAAAAACAACCTATATGTAATTTTACTATTGGGCAAATGTGTAGAAGGTTGAGCGTATCAATATTTGCTGACAAATCGAAATTGGTCCACACAAAATTAAGACTCAACAAATTTAAATAAAGAAAAAAATCTTTAACAGTAGAATAAAGTTTTGGGAAATTGAATAACAAATGGATGACATTGCCGAAGTATATTTTATGGAAAGTATTTGAATATTAAGTTATTTTTTTTCAAATTTGATATAAAAATTTCATTATTATGTGAGGAGTTTTTCTGCTTAGTATATTTTTATTTAAGACATGATGAAATGTGAAAGATTCATAAGTGTTTGAAATATTGGCTTTGAAAAATGCATGATTATTAAATAAATTTTCATTCATATAAAAGATATTACGAGTTTAATAGATGTAAAAAGAATATTTGTTTATCGAATTGTTTAGGAAATGTTTAGGAAATTTGTTTAGGAAATGTTTAGGAAATTTGTTTAGGAAATGTTTAAATTTTTATGTTGTTGATATCTATTTCCGTTTTATTTTTCAATCATACTAATATATAAAAATGAGTTGGTGTCTGTCTGTTCCTCTTTCACGCAAAAACGGCTGAACCGATTGACTTGAAATTTGCCATGATTGTCTGTGGCAGTTCTGGTTCCAACATAGGCATACGGAAAAGTATCGCGAGGGGTGGAGGAGAAAGGGGAGGGGGTAAAGTCATCTCGAAACTTAGCTCTTCCTCTATGTTACCCTTTCGCGGCGAGACTACTGAACCGATTGGCCTGAAGTTGAGCTCCAACATAGACTATATACTAAAATCTTGTTCTTAAGACAATTTTAGTAAGTGCAATGATTTTCTACATTATAGTATAAAAAATAGTCTGAAAAAGACCAATTTCGATTTGTCCCTTCAGAAAACCGTATGTAATTTTTAAGGAAAAAAAAACTGATGTGAACAGCACATGATTTTCGGCTAAAGTTCACTTTAGCGACAATAGTTGCGTTTTTCTAATGTTCTAGAACACGGAACATTAAAAAAACGATCCAGAGTAAGTGGGAAATTTCATCGAGTTCGAATCGCAACTAACTTCACGTTGGTTACATCAGTAGGCCGTTACTGCTTTATTTTCTTGATATAATCACGATTCGCTATCTCCCATGATTAAAACTATTTCGCTGTCGAACAGAACCTACAAACCACCAACACAAAATCCTCAATTGAGAATAAAATGTCAGATTTATTATGTTGAAGTTAGCAGCATTTCATTACCGTACATTACCGTATAAAATTTCCCTTTGTTCCAAGTGCTGTTCGAGATGAAAAGGTGGTGCAGGATTTTGTATGGAAAGCTTGTTCTGAACTGCTTCAGAACATTAAAAAAACGCAACTAATGACGCTACAGATTTTTCGTGTATAGGGAGAGGTAGAGAGAAGCATCCTCTATCCAAAATGGGTATTTTTAGCCGGCGCTCGCCCCCTTGCCCCCTCCAGGGGTCCTTAAACTTTGTATGAAACTTTTTTCTGGGGGTTGTAGGGGGTACCTCAAATGAAAGGTAATGAAGAGTACATTTTAAAAATATGTAGCATGATAATATTTACCCCTCACCCTTCAATTTATACCCCGTAGAAATCATGAAACGAGGGGAAAGACGGATTTTTTTTTACCAAAAACTGCGCTCAATATCCTGATAATAAAATGCAAAGAATCATAGAAATATCTCAATCCGTTTCCAAACTACCACACACCTCCCTATCACCCAACAGAAAAAAAGTTTCATACAAAGTTTAGGGGCCCCAGGAGGGGGCAAGGGGGGCGAGCGACGGCTAAAAATATCCATTTTGAATAGGGAATGCTTCAAAAAATATTTTTAATTCTTTTTCTCTGGATGTAGGAAATTTGTTTATTGTCAAGGGGTGGGCAAGATCTTTATGGGCGCGCTTTTTGCTTGGCGGATGATCTACGCAATGGCGAAAACCGCGTCAAAATTGCTCAAAGGATTCAGGAAATAGCAGGAGAGGGGTTCACTGTCAAGGGAGGGGCCTATATTGGTGGGCAAAAATAACCCTTGGAGACGTCCTACGCAGTTGAAAAGCGGTGGGAAAAATTAAAGATATTGAAATGCTCCACATTTTTTCCGTTCACCATAAATCGATATCTTTTACCGTTATCGTGATATTTCATATTTTGTAAAAAATCATAAAAACTAAAATTTTATTCGTCGGGTTCTAGTGAAAGTTGTGCAGAACCGTAGATTATGTATAAGAAAGTCTTATGATGTTCACAACAAAATTTTTTTGAAAGTAATTTTAGTAAATGTTTTAGTGTAGAAAATATGCAGTATCCTACTTCTGAAAACTTCTTCTTAAATTAAAAAAAAATACGTTTTTTCGTATTTTTTTTTTTAAATTAGAATAAATGAAATTAAAAAACGATATTCTAACTTTATAAGCAATCCCACTTCTGATATTATCTTTGAAAATTTTCTAAGAAATTTAGAACGTTTCGTCTTTTAATAATTTTTATGCGCCATAAATAAATTAAATTTTATAAGAAAACCCTTCAAAACTTTTGCAAGCTGTTTCTTAACAATTAAAGTGTATTTAGTTGAAAACTTGGAGAATTAAAGCTACAAGATATTTAACATTTTAATCGATATTTCGGTTGAAAGCTCTTTTTAAAATTTCCGTAAATTTTATCTAAAGTGTTCTCTAAGGGATTTTAAATACCATTTTATGGGAGTATCTGTAAGATATTCGAAAAAAATATGGCAAAAGGGCTGAGTTCCCATTATTCAATACCGAGTCTGTTGAGTGGATTTTATTTATGTGAATTTCATGTAGCGTAAACCGTTGTAGGGATATAAAAAGTAGGACATTTACATATAGACTTTCAAACGATAAGCTTTAGATGGAATGGATGAATGTTGCTTGCTTTGTATCCTGTATGTGTCCTGGAATACAGAATCTCATGCAGTAAAGGAAGCCTGGAATTACATTTGAGTATAAGGGAATGACAGGAGTTTCCATTAAAATGCTTGGTTTTAAGAATCCAATTAAGGCTTAAAGCGGATAGCTAATGGATAGGAAGGGGGGATGGATCTCTTCTAGAAAGAAGAGCAACAGAATAACAAAAAAAAAAAACATCATATTTCCTGGAAAATTCTTATCTAGTATTTTGATAACTGATGTGAGTAGATTTGTTTATGTTGTCATTTGAATTATGAACGATTTCACATGACAAATACATGTATCTATCCTTAAAACGAATTTATCTGTGTGTGTGTTTTATTTATTTACATTTCTGTTTACTTATTCTATCGGATATAAAGTTTATGAACAAAAACACAGCAACAAATACCGGACTTATAGATAATGGTATTTTCTCTAATTTAATCTTTTTATCCTTCGATTTTTAATTTCATCTAAATATATTTCGTATATAACTGCAGTAGTATGTAGGGTATTTTTCATCATTCTTATGCATTTTAAATTATTTTTTTATCATTCTTTAAATTTTTTTTTGTATTAAATGTAATAAATTCTTAATCATTTAAAAATTTATATATAAAATATTTATATTGTAGTCCAATATAATTAATTTGATTTAGTTTAAGTTTGACTCTTTTGGTTTGCATCCTATGATTACAGTATATCTGCGTTTGATGTTCCATTACCTGTGGTTCGAGTTGTTTTTGTAGGTTGATTTCGGGGTTCAAGCGGTGGTGGACTACCGCACCAAACAATCTAGAAAAAAAAATTACAAAATATCATTATTTTTTATGTTAATACTAGCAGACCCTTGGTTGCCAGCTTAAAGTTTTTTGTATAGATTTTAGAATGCCAAAAAACCATAAATAACCTAAAAACTTTTGGGAAAAAACGTTATCCTTACAGGACCTTCCGTTTCGAATTTTGAAATTCCAACACCGGATTCGTGATAAGCAACCATGAAAACCTCCGCATTTGCGTTATGCTTGCAGAACGTTCCGTTTCGAATTTTGAAAATCTAATACCGGATTCATGATCAGCGACCCCAAAAACCCCATAATGACGATTTTTCCGGGGAAAAATGGGAAAAAGGTTATTTACGATATCCTTACAGGACTTTCTGTTTAGAATTTTGAAAAGCTAACATAGCTAAAAACCTGCTCCTGGCAACGCAGATCATTTTGCAAAAAACCGCGTAAAAATCGGTACAGTAGTTTTTGAGTTTTGTAATCTCAGACCAACCAAGAAACATCCATTTTACACTCAGAAAAATGGAGGCTAACTCGACGACCTACATACGGCGTAATTGGCCTCGGGCAGGCGCGCGTTCGCCTACATGTGGGCAAGTAAAACTGAGTTGACCTGTGGTCGGAGAAATTCTGAAATTAAGCCACCAGCAGGTGAAGTAGGGCATTGGGAGCTGCACGAGTTGACCTTAGATAGGTTAACTCTGACCGCTAGCTGGCTTACAGAAACCTCTGTAAGGTCAGAGTTAACCTGACAAAAAGTTGACCTGGACATTTTTCTGAGTGTAGCTTCAGGGGTTCGGGCTGGGCGTTGATGAGTCAATCAGTGCAATTTTGAGGGAAAACCAAAAAATCGTTATTTCGTTTCGTTACGTTACCATAACGGTTCCCATCCCTGATACCGTGTACCAGCCTCCAAAAACCATGTGTAGCACAAGGGCTAGAATTTAATACACGAGAATAGGGCTGTAGGAGAGAAACTGATTTGCTGCTAAGAATCAGAGTTTTTCTTTAAGAATCAAATTTTTTTGCGGTATACCACTATGAGCCAAATCGAAGAAACATTTTCACACTGTAGAAAATGAGTTGAAATTTATTCTAAACATAACAAAAGCTATAATTGCCAATCTGGCAATTATTGAAAACCCGTATAGTGATATGGCATTGTTCGAAGTTTAAGTGAACGGCGAACAGTTGTATCTAAATTCCATTTTGAAGTCAAACTTTTCAATAAGATTTTTTAAAATTTATTCCAATCGGATTTTGATGTATGGGAGTTTTATGTAGAATCATATCCTAGGTTAGATTTGGTCTTGTACTTTTTCCATAAGATGCACAGTTTTTGAGATATTCGCAAAAACGCTTTACTTCGTATGGGGTGTATAGGATTTAGAAATGTGCGCCGCAGGCGAAATTCTTTAAACAGAATTCTTGGAAAAATAAACATTTAATTCAAAAGTGGTACAGTCCCAATCGAAAATTAATTTAATTTTTCGCAGAGAGTGCATTCAAAAAAATAAAATTCGTAAATGACAAACTTCTACGATTTGAAAGACTCGGAGATAAGCTCTCATCCTGTTATAAGAGAAATTAGGATGATGGGTTAATTAACTTTATTAAGTGAATTTCTTAATAAAACTGCACAAAATTTGTACTTTATCAACTTAACTAATTACTGCACAGTTTAGTTCACTTCAAGGCATTTGCTGTGTTGAAATATGTTATAAAAGTGGGAGAATTTTGCATTATCTCTAATGTAGTTTAAAGTTGCATCACACTCGAAAGCAACCGAATATGCAATGCAACTACACCTGATCCTTTAACTATACAACTTATCTACTTTAGTTACCCCAAGAGCTTCTGCATTCAACGGCCCCAGGGATTCATGTAATTTTAATATTTTGAGCAACTGTAATTTTCCTTAAGTAACTTCTTCGTTTTATATCAGTTGGCTATTATTTTCTATGGATATCACTTCAGCCTTCAGGCATAAATAATTCAAAAATAGAATTTGCTGGCAGTGGAGATAGAATTTTATGCAAGACTAATAATTTATTTTGTTGTATTTTTGTATCAAATTAAGAGATATTTTGCCTTGCCGATAAATTAATTAAAATATCGCTAGATTTGAAAAAAAAAAAAAATAAATTTAGCGAATAACAATCGGTTTGTAATGTTTTTTTTTTGTGCATTTTCTCTCGTTTGTGTGAAATTCTGGTTCGTTACCGCACTTAGAGCGGTTTGCACCAACGAAACTTAGCACACTCAGAAAAATGTCCAGGTCAACATTTTGTCAGGTTAACTCTGACCTTACAGAGGTGTCTGTAAGCCAGCTAGCGGTCAGAGTTAACCTATCTAAGGTCAACTCGTGCAGCTCCCAATGCCCTACTTCACCTGCTGGTGGCTTAATTTCAGAATTTCTCCGCCCACAGGTCAACTCAGTTTTACTTACCCACATGCAGGCGAACGCGCGCCTGCCCGAGGCCAATTACGCCGTATGTAGGTCGTCGAGTTAGCCTCCATTTTTCTGAGTGCATCTTATGTCGATCTTAAATTTGTTAAGTGTCAGAATTTCTATGGTTTAAGAAGGCTAAGCATAACTTAAATAGTTATGACTTGTATCAGCAAACGGTCCTTAGAATGATTTTTCCCGCTGTCACTTTTTTAAGAATTAAAAAAGGACATTTTGCAATAAATTTTCGATAAAACAAAATTGAGATGAAGAAGATGAAGAACCGTGAACAGAATCTGCCATGGACAGTTTATAGTCCACGTTCTATCCATCGTCAAATTGAGTATTTATGGTTTTATAGTGTTTTTCATAGTTTTTTCGACATTTAGATAATCTAATGACATGCAGAAACCTTCAACGTGATTATGGTTGACGGTCAACCATTTTTTGTTTGGCCGTCTGGGTTTACTGGGTTTAGCATATCGAACGCTAAAACTTAGAAAGAAAAGTTGGCCTGCTGTGAAACTTTCCCCAAAATATTGAAAAAAAAGTTCGGCACATCGAAAATGTTAGGAAAAACAGGCAAGAGATTTTCTTTTTTTTAATCCGAAAAAAATGGATTTCGCAAAAATATAAGCAAAAATATCTGACTATTTTTATACCCGTATGGTGAAACTAAAGGGTATATTAAATTACAGTTTGTAACGCCAAGATACCGTCATCACACAAAAAAAAAAGTTTTTCGGTTAAAAACGTCGGTTTGAGAGTGGTTACTAAAAATATTTATATCGAAGTTTAAAACAGTATATTCGATTCGATCTTACTTGACTGCCCAACTCAGGGGATACTTTTTTGATGGACTTATATTGGGGCTGAGCCCCCGGCACACAACTAAGAGGTATTTCAGGCCGATCGGTTCGGTAGTTTTCCCGAGAAAGCGTAACATAGAGGAAAAACTAAGCTTCAGATTCACTTTATCCCTTCCTCTTGCTTTCCCCACCACTCGGGCTGCCTGTTAATAGGACTATGTGGGAACAGCGAAGACCCATGCAAGATTTCAGGTCAATCAATTTAACCGTTTTTACGTAAAAGCGGAACTGACAGACAGACACCAACTCATTTTTATATAATAGTATGATGATATGATGGGTCATGAGCATGGTTTATAGTCAGGTGTGGTCCCGGTATCGGCTCCCTTTTCACCCCTCGACTGTTATCTTCTGTACCACTGAATGGATTTTAATATGGTTTTTAGTGTTGGAGAGGCCGACCGTAAAAGGAAATTTTCGCTCACTCAAATCACTCCTACATGCTGCGATACTTTTGAAAAACAAAGAAGATTTTTCTAATATTTAGAAGTTTTTTACTATTCGAGCAATGCCGGGTACTGCAAGCTATACGCTGTATGCAGCGTAAGAAAAACAAGTCAAAACGAAACCACAAACGAATCCGTATTAAGCCCAATTTAGACTAACGATTGTGATTACGATTGGGATTACGATTGGGATTACGATTGGGATGACGATTCCGATTGCGATTGAGCTTTCTCGATCAATGAGATCAAAGCTTTCATGTGTCTATCATTGAAAGCTTTCATCTCATTGGTCGAGAAGCTTTAATCGTAATCGCAATCGTAATTGCAATCGTAATCGTAATCGTAATCGCAATCACAATCGTAATCGCAATCGCAATGGTTAGTATGAATTGGGCTTTACGGTGTGTTGTGAAATTATAGTAATACAATAATTACAGCAATAATAAATTGTTAAATGTCATTTTTACACTATTTTTAAATATAAAATTGTTCAACTAAAAAATAATTGCAATAGCGTATCTGGTTAATTAACAAATTAACAAACAAATAAATATAAATTTTTGAGACGGATTGATTTACAACTTTATCATGTCAACAGTGTTAAAACGATTACTAGATATAATACTAACAGAGTATTTTCAAATTCATTCATTCTAAATATATGTAGGTCTCAATATAAAAACCAAAATTTTTGGGGAAATTGATTAGGCTTACTTAGAGCCAGCAACGCGGACCGGGCCCTGCTGGTTAATTATATTTGGAATGAATTTTACAAAAAATGATATAAAACTCTGCTTACCTTTCGGAATGCTTTTCGGAAATTGTCCGATAGGAAGGCATACAAAATAGGATTGATGCATGAATTTGTATATGCGAGAACATGTGATACAATTTGAAGAATCACAGTTACATGTGATGATCCATAAATATCCAGTGATTTTAATACCAATATTACCTGGAAATTAAAAAAAGGAGAAAAGTTAAGTTGATTTTTTTTTGACGGTTAGTAACTTCTGTGGCATTGATGTTAATAATTTGTTTAAATTTGGCCTGACTTAAAATATTTCGAGGAAAATTCTACTAAAGCTGTTCATTTTTCATTGGTAACAATTTTGCAAAAAAAAAGGAAACATTTATCATATATTTATATGTATGACACCACTAGAATTAAGGCCCATCCTACGACGGGTCACCGCAATCTTGTTTTTAAGGTAATTTTACAAAATTGAACTTATGTAGTGTCATTCTATATATTAGAAGAAAAAAACCAACTTCGATTTGATTTTTCTGACAATCCTATATGTTGTATATTTCATAATATGAATTAGATTTTTACTAATATAATTCTCAGATGTCAAAAACATTGTAGGGGACTTTACTAAATAAAATCATTCTTGTCTGTTCTGACAAGCGATTTGACTTTTCGTTATTGTCGGAAAGAAATGTAGGGTAAATTTGCTTACAGGGAAGGGTTATGGCCGATCTTTGTGGGCGAAAACTTTGCTTGGGGGACGATCTATTCCATTGTGTAACCCCTATAAAAATTGCTCTAACGGTTCAGGAAATAGCAGAAGAGGGGTCGACGTTAGTGGACCAAAAACTTCCTTAAAAGAAGATCTACCCAGTGGTGTCAAAATTGCTGCAAGGGTTTAGGAGATAGTAGGAGACGGGTTCAAAGGCAAAGGGTGGGGTCCATATTAGTGGGCGGAAACTTTCCTTGGAGGATGATTTATCCAATGCGAAAACTGCGTCAAGATTGTTGCCACGGCTCAGAAGATAGCAGGGATAGTTTGATATTAGTGAACGAAAAATTTTTTTGAGAAAAGATCCAGTAGCCAAAAATGACGGCGCGGCGGCCGTTGGCGTTTCCCATTGTGACAAGTCGGCCGCAATCGTTGACGGCAATAGTTGACGGCAACATGACGCTTGCCGTTGCTGCGCGCCATTGACATTCCAATTTTGTTTAGCTCTTAATGCAGAAAGATGTACGAGAGAGAGGGGGGGGGGCGGTAATGTGAGTAAGGGGGGTAAGTGGCTAAGGGGGTTAAGGGGTGGTAAAAGGGGTAAGGGTTGAGATCGCCCCTTGGAGAACACAAGGAGATATACTTTGCGGATGTCCAACAAGTTGGAGACCATAGATGTCTCCCTATTACAATTGTAGTAGAATCTTAACTATTTTGGTCGTGGAAAATTTACTACGCACTAAATGAAATCTGCTACTATTTTTTTTAAAATACATGAATCAGCCAAAAATTGTATTTATTTTATATATATTAAAGGTAAAAAGCTCCTAACGATGTTGGTATTATGAATGATAAAGCTATTTAGCTTTAGTTATGCAAATTGGTATATCGGCATAGTTAGAAAAGGTTTTTTTTTCTCAAAATCTGCTACTATTAGTATCAATTTACTACTATTTTTGGCCCAATCTACTTCCCTTCAAAGACAAATGGGTCACATCACTGTTGGAGACAAATCTTTGACAAATTCATTACCGTCTCCTCTCGAGCATCGTCGCTTTGTTGGGGTACTCAGCATATTCCATAGATTTTTCCATGGGAAATGTTCCACTGAAATCTCCCAACTTTTTCCTTCACGGTATATTTTCCCTAGACCCTCTCGTACAGCTACACGCGCGCACGACTTCTTTCTTGAGCCTCCCTAAGGTTTAGGGATTCCTTCATTCCGCGAACAACAAAACTTTGGAATGATTTACCATCCGATGTGTTCCCCCGGACTATAACCCGCAGAAGTTCAAGGAGAACATAAACCGACATCTCATTTTGTTCCTCCGACCATCCTGAGCTGTGATTTGGCATTAAAGGGTATTCCCCAAACTAAAAAAAATAGTTTAAGCTTTCCAGAACGTGTTAGTGTCAAACATTTTTCGCTAAAGTCGCCTTTTCTTCGAAAGATTATCGTCTACCACGAATTCGTTGTGAAAAATTGTCCCCGCGGTTCATTTCTTCATTTCTTTTTCTGCAAAAACCTATATATATATCTCTAGATATTTTTAGATTTTTACCTGCGGCGCATTTTTTGTATGAATTTTCGCTTTAGGGGCATATGGAATTTCTTGGGTTATAACATAGATCTGCAAAAACAAAAAATAATATAACAAATTTTATATTATTTTTGTGGATGTTTTCACATCTAATTCCCACCAACCGGTCAGGTATGTCTGCCCTGAAAACCCATCAGGAGCCTGTTTCTGGCATGGAAGCTGGCTCACCGTCATCAGAGCCTGTTTTATCAGGGCACCAATCATGTATTCCGACGCGTCTCTGTCTTTCGACTTCGACGCATCTTTTAACTCTTGACTTCGCCATATCTGCACTTCCACGCAGGCTTACAGGATTTTGGTGGAGTCTGCGGCGCATTTTTCACCATTATATAGTTGTGTTTATTTATAGTACCTACGTGTAAAAGCACAACAAATAAAGTTATTGTTCTATTTAAGTTGTATAACTTCAGTACTTTGTTTTTAGTACTAGGAAAGCAACCTGAAAAACATTTTATTATTTCTAGTTGATTTGTAAAACAACGTCACTTATATTGAATAACTCTACAAGTTCAAGAAATCATTCCAATATTCAGAACTATCTGGCATAACTACTCTGTCGAAATAATTTTGTAATAAAATTTGAAACACCTAACCTACAACATTTAGGTTTCATACACTAAATGTCATTGTAATGGATGTGCTCAGTTTTGATATCATGGAACACTGAACCTTTTTAATGAATTCTATATTTTCCTTTGTTGGCGACACTAGCGCCATTGGGCCAAAGAAGTGATCGTCTAGAGTTCCTTCTTGCCCTGGTCTTCACACCCCTGCTTGAATTCTGATACAGCCCTGCAATCAAGTCGAAGTATCTTTGAAAGTAAATGGCGGCTGAAGCAGAAGAAAAGACCAGGGTAAGAAATAAACGAATATCTGGGCCATCTTTATCGTATTGTTTAATTTTAGTTTTTTAAAGTCGTTTACGTCATCGTTTACATCGTTATTGTTATCGTCGTTGTAATCATCGTAATTGAATTCATGAATAAACGGCTAGAAATCTGGAATTTGTGTTTTGCTTATTTATCATTCTTTAAAAAACCTGTGGTAAAAACACGTCAAGGAAGGAGTCGCCTGGAAACAGTGCCACAATCATGGTGAAAACACGAAGCAGCGCGTACACAGACGAAGCCGGGGCCGGAAAATGCGGTAAATGCGGACAATCGGATCCCGGGGAAATGTTGCTATGCGAGAAGTGCTGTGTGTGGTATCATTTTGACTGCGAGGGTGCTTCAAGGGGCGCTTTGACGTCGTGGATTTGCAACAAGTGCGTAATCACGGCAAACACAGGTGCGCCGCTGGTAAACAAGGACGATAATACTTCGCTGCCGACGTTTGGGACATCAGCGAGTGCGCTCCCAGAGGAAGTAACGAGCACACGACTTTCTCTGCCATCGCTGGGGAATGCAGGAACCATAGCACGACAGCCAGCAGGAGACAAGGTGAAATTTATGATTCCACACAAAAAACAGCTGACGTCATTCGCGAGTGATAAGGTACGTACGAATCTTTCAAATTGTTCAGTTTCGAGCAGGAACAGTTCAGCAAAATCACGGCGTAAATTGGAACTGGAATTAAGAAAACTGAAGGAAGAGCAAGAGGCGAATTTAGAATATCTGAATAAAAAATATGCTATCTACGAAAAGTACGACAGTTCAGAAGAGTCCGAGATTGAAGAGCCAGTCGCTTCCGGCGTGGATGCAGTGGCAACAAGGATGGAGAACGTCAACAGCTGGGCCAGAACAAGCCAGAGAGAAGTCATGAATGCGGGCGAGAATGGTGAAACCCCATATTTAAGCAAACGTGTTGGTAGAGAATACCAAAACCACAGCCGCGTAGGGGAAAATCCATTGGCCAGAAACTTCAATTCCATGCGAGAAAATCCTAGAAGCACAGAGTCTTCAATTTTAACTGCAGCACAAATAAACGCGCGACATGTGGTCCCACGAGAACTTCCTATATTCACGGGAAAACCTGAAGAGTGGCCACTTTTCATAAGCAGTTTTGAGAACTCAACGAGAATGTGCGGATTTAGTAATGACGAAAATCTGCTGCGTCTTCAACGAGCATTGAAAGGCAGGGCTCTCGAACATGTCAGCAGCAGACTTATGATCCCTGCATTGGTACCTGAAATCATCGCAACATTGCGCATGATTAGTGGAAGGCCTGAACAGATCATTTTCAATCAAATGGCGAATTTACGTGCCTCTCCTAACGTCAATGCCAATAAACTCGAAACGTTGGTGAACTTTGCTATGGAAGTTAAGAATATGATCGCGACCATAGAAGCTGCTAGTTTACATGCGCACTTAAGTAATCCAATGCTGGTACACGAGCTGGTTGAGAAATTGCCAGCACATTTAAAGTTAAATTGGGCCACGTTTGCGTGGGCACACCCAGGTGCAGACTTGACTATATTTGGTAATTGGTTGTTCGACTTGGCGGAGGCTGCCAGCGGTGTTGTCACGTTTCCCAATCAGAACCCCACACACACAATGACAGACAAGCACAAGCAACGTGTGGGCTACCATGGGGAAGAAAATAAGAAGGCTAAACAAAAGAATAGCCCAAGAGAACAAGGATGTGTGGTCTGTAAAGGGACACACGTCGTACGAAATTGTGACAGTTTTAAAAAACTGACCTATGATGAAAGGTGGAATATCGTACATGAAAAGAAATTATGTCGATCATGTTTGACCATTCACGACCTGAAGTTTTGCAAGGACCGCCAAGAGTGCGGCGTCAAGGGATGTACCGCTAAACATCATCCAATGCTTCATAAGCCGGAGGCCAGTAAACCGGAGGCCATTAAACCGGAGGCTAGTAACAACCCAAGCAATGAGTCAAATGTAGTGGCTTTACAGCATCGGAAAAGTTCAAGGGTCTTGTATAGGGTGTTACCGGTTACCATTTATGGGAATGGTTCTTCGATGGATATTTACGCATTCCTGGATGATGGCTCTGGACCCACACTTATTGAAAAGAGCGTTTTACAACAGTTGAAGCTGCAAGGGGCGAAATCGGACTTGTGCTTAAAATGGACGGATGGCACCATACACACAGAAGCGGATTCACAACATCTTGATTTACGAGTGTCATCACCAGGCAAATCTGAAAAGCTATTCACTCTCAAGGACGTACGGTCAGTAAGCAAACTAGAGCTACCGTCTCAAACGCTAATAATCAAGGAATTAGCGGATAAATACAAGCATTTACGGGGACTTCCAATAAAGCCCTACCAAAACATCACGCCTAGGTTGATAATCGGAGTGAATAACAAGGCCCTGACCATGCCACTCAAGTTTAGAGAAGGGAAAGCTGTCGAACCGGCGGCCACCAAGACTCGCTTGGGGTGGAACGTGTATGGCGTCCTGGAATCCAATCATGAAGACGTCGAGACGAGTCAAGTTCATACGCAGCTACATGTATGCCAGTGTGACGATGACATTGCATTGCAAAAGCTGATGACTGAAAATATGAAAATCGAAGATGGACTTGACCCGTCATATCAAAGAAGGCTGAATGTGACTGAGACTTCCAAACTCGAAAAATACATTAGAAGAGAGGGTGAGCAATTCTTTGTGAAACTCTTATGGAAAAAGGAAGACATCACTCTACCAGATAACTTTGATATGGCCATGAGCAGACTTAACTGTTTCGAGAGAAAATTGAATAAGGATCCGAGTTTGAAAGCGTGGGTAAATGATCACATCCAAAATATGGAGGCTAAGGGCTACGTGCGGAAATTAAGTGACTCTGAAAGCACCGTAGACCATCAGCGAAAGTGGTATTTGCCGGTGTTTGCAGTGAAAAACGCTAATAAACCAGACAAGATACGATTGGTATGGGACGCGGCTGCCGAATACCAGGGTGTCTCTCTTAATGGACAGCTGGAGAAGGGGCCAGATTTAATGCCCTCCCTGATTAATGTCCTGTTCAACTTCAGAATAGGCAAAATTGGTGTCACAGGGGACATTACTGAGATGTTCCATAGAGTCGCGGTGGACAGGAAGGATGTTCAATCGCAGCGATTCTTATGGCGAAACGGAGAGTCGAAACGACCACCTGATATTTATGTTCTCCAAGTAATGAGTTTTGGTGCCAGCTGCTCACCTTCACTCGCTCAACATGTCAAGAACATGAATGCCAAACAACATGAACGCGAGTTTCCGAGAGCTGCGAAGTCTGTATTAACCAGACATTATGTGGATGAAATGTTGGACAGTGTCGACACAATTGAAGAGGCTGTTCAGCTCGCCAGGGAGGTCAGAGAAATACATCGACGTGGGAATTTCCACATGAGAAATTGGCTGTCCAACGCACCGGAAGTAATGACCGCAATGGGTGAGGGAGCTTCTGACTTGGAGTTCTGTCGATCCGGTAAAATGGTGGAACAGATAGTGGAACCGGAAAAGGTTCTTGGAATATGGTGGCGGACTGAGGATGATGCCTTTACATACAGCCTAAAGTTCACAAAAGCAAGTGGGGAAATTCTACACGGTAAAAGACTGCCGACTAAGAGAGAGGTCCTAAGACTGTTAATGTCAATTTTTGACCCGTTGGGATTGCTGGCCCAGTTTACAATACACGTAAAGATACTTCTTCAAGAAGTCTGGCGCAGAGGAGTGGGCTGGGACGAAACTATTCCGGAGGAATTCGCGCATATTTGGAGAAATTGGTTGACGGCTCTTGAAACCGTGACGAGTGTACGACTGCCAAGATGTTACTTTAGCCATACCAGCAGATCTGACGTCAAAATCGAGCTACACATATTTGTCGATGCGAGTGAGAGCGCTTATGCTGCGGTGGCCTATTTCAGGATCACGAGTCCATCCGCCACGGACATTGCTATAATATGCGCCAAGACGCGAGTTGCACCCTTGCGCCCCGTATCAATTCCACGTATGGAGTTGCTCGCTGCAGTCATGGGGGCGCGATTGGGAGAGGTGATTGTAAAGGGACATGACTTTGAAATTGAGAAGACGTACTACTGGACGGATTCGAGAACGGTGTTGTTGTGGATACATTCGAATCCAAGGAACTACAAACACTTTGTCATGTTCCGAATTGGCGAGATCCAGGAGGTAACCAGAGTCGAGGCGTGGCGCTATGTTCCAAGTAAGCAAAACGTGGCCGATATGGCTACTAAATTAAAAAGTGAGCCGGAAATCAGTCCAACGAGGCCATGGTTTGCCGGACCGGAATTTCTGCGCCTTCCACAGGAAGAGTGGCCAAAAAGCCAAGCTAAGACGACTAGAGAGTCTGAGGTGGAACTGAGGAAAAAGGAGAATTCTACGGCCGTCTCTGCTCATTTCCGAGAGTTTACGGTTGTGGATTGTAACAGATTTTCAAGATGGGAACGTATGCTCCGATGTATGGCATATGTGAGAAAGTTCTGTGTCAAGATAAAGACGAAAAACTTAAACACGACGGCTGATCCACGTGGAGATGGAGGTGACCCTGCCATTCTTACGACTGAGGAACTGGATTGGAGCGAAAAGTTCTTGTGTCGCCTTGCCCAGGCAGAGATCTTCAAGCAGGAGATTAGCGCTTTGCAACGAAGCCCATCGGGTGAACTGCCCAAGAATAGTACGTTAAAGAACCTTTCACCTTTCATGGATGGTGACAGGCTCCTGAGAATGAGAAGTCGGTTGGAGAGATGCGCCGTTGTAGAGGACGCAACAAAATACCCTATTATACTGCCGAGATGCCACAGAATAACACGCCTCTTGGTTGAGTGGTACCACCGTAAATATAAGCACGCAAATCATGAGACGGTGATAAACGAGATTTTCCAAAAATACCATATCGCGGGACTGCGAACACTTCTACGGACGGTTCGCGGAAACTGTATGCATTGCAGGATACGAAGAGCGAGACCGGAACCGCCGGAAATGGCGCCGTTGCCAGAGGCCCGTATTTCCGCTTACACTAGACCTTTCTCTTATGTGGGGGTGGACTTCTTCGGCCCATTCTTGGTAACCATTGGAAGGCGATCTGAAAAACGATATGGAGTGGTTTTCACGTGTCTCACGTGTCGGGCCGTGCATCTTGAACTGGCTTACAGTCTCTCCATGAGTTCCTGCGTAATTGTGATCCGAAACTTTATTGCTAGACGAGGAGTTCCCATTGAGTTCTTCAGCGACAATGGGACAAATTTGCGAGCCGCTGAAAGAGAATTGCGAGAGGCCTATGCGAAGATTCCATTCAAGGATTTGGAGTCGGAATTTGCCAACCGAAATGTCAAGTGGTCCTTTATTCCGCCGGCCAGCCCTCACATGGGAGGGGCGTGGGAACGAATGGTGCGATCGGTAAAGACCGTATTATACCAAATAGTGCCGCCGGATGTTGGGCTGAATCATGAGACACTCAACAACCTGTTGCTGGAGGTCGAAAGCATTGTGAACAGTCGACCGCTCACGTATTTATCATTAGAGACGGCGGATCAAGAAGCTTTGACGCCAAACCACTTTCTTTTGGGATCATCATCTGGAAGTAAACCACCAGGCCAGTTTGATGACAGAGACCAGTACGTGAGGGCATCATGGCGTCGTTCACAGCTACTAGCGGACCGGTTTTGGAAGCGATGGGTAGCGGAGGTACTTCCGACGTTAACCCGCCGAACAGCATGGTTTAAAAAGGTTAAACCTCTGGAGCAGGGAGATGTGGTAATAGTAGTCGATCCTAACCTGCCGCGGCATTCCTGGCCTAAGGGTGTCATCACAAGAGTCATTTCGGCCAAAGACGGACAGGTGAGGAGTGCAGTCGTGCGAACATTGCATGGAGAATACCATCGACCAGCCGCCAAACTAGCTGTTTTGGATGTTCGCCGGGAGGATCAGGTCGATGCTAAGGAGAAGGCGTATAAGGTATCTCCGCCATTTGGCTGTGATACCGAGGGGGAGGATGTTGGCGACACTAGCGCCATTGGGCCAAAGAAGTGATCGTCTAGAGTTCCTTCTTGCCCTGGTCTTCACACCCCTGCTTGAATTCTGATACAGCCCTGCAATCAAGTCGAAGTATCTTTGAAAGTAAATGGCGGCTGAAGCAGAAGAAAAGACCAGGGTAAGAAATAAACGAATATCTGGGCCATCTTTATCGTATTGTTTAATTTTAGTTTTTTAAAGTCGTTTACGTCATCGTTTACATCGTTATTGTTATCGTCGTTGTAATCATCGTAATTGAATTCATGAATAAACGGCTAGAAATCTGGAATTTGTGTTTTGCTTATTTATCATCCTTTGTAAATTAGATAAATTACATCATTTGCAAGTACCTTTAAATAGACTAGTATAATTCCCATACACATACGAGTACATCTACAATATAAACAGAACTTGATGAATGTTCTATTATTTAATCATAGATATTTTTTTAAACTTTGCCTACACATGATGTTTTACTGTCAAAGTTCCACCCACCCACAAGTGTCGAGGTATGTATTTATGTAAGATTTCCATCATATGTGTCTCAACATTGTTATAAACTTTGCTTTAATTCTGTCAATAAAAACAAGTTCACAAACAAAACTTTGATATATCAAAAAGCTGATGTTTAATCCATTCTATAAGAGCGATGCTTCCACTTCGGGAATATTTACTCATTTTTTATTTATGAGCTACAGAAGTTTTCAACATTCCATTATCACTTAATTAAAATTACAATTAAAATTTCATGTGAAAATTGATTTTTTTTCCAGGAATTGAAAGCTATTTAAAAGTTCTCTAGAGTCCTTTGATGTAAGAGAGTCGTGCATATTAAATTAACATTTTGATTTTATGTTGAACTGTGAGGGGAAACTTTACAGTAATATAGAATTGAGAGGTGCTTAAAAATACGGGTTTCATATATAGAATTGAGAGGTGTTTAAAAATACGGGTTTCATAAATTAAAACATGGATAATATGGTTTATTAAGATAAAACAATGGGAGAACATGCGTTTTTGTAACATACTTTTTGTTTTTTGATTTAGAGCTTTCAAGTAAAGTCAGACTTGTTTTTCCTTTCCTCTGCGTAGCTACAGAAAAGGAAAGTATTGTATTCATACAATCTGTCTGTCAGTCTGTCGGTTTGTTTGTCGGACTGTCTATCGGCCTGTCTGTCGATCTGTCTGTCGATCTGTCTGTCGGTCTGTCTGTCGGTCTGTCTGTCGGTCTGTCTGTCGGTCTGTCTGTCGATCTGTCTGACGAATTGTCTGTCTGTCGGTCTGTCTGTCAGTCGGTCTGTCGGTGTGTTTGTCGGTCTGTCAGTCTTTTTGTCGGTCTGTCTGCCGGTCTGTCTGGTTGTCTGTCTGTCGGTCTGTCTGGTTGTCTGTCTGTCGGTCTGTCTGTCGGTCTATCTGTCGGTCTGTCTATCGGTCTGTCTGTCGGTCTGTCAATCGGTCTGTCTGTCGGTCTGTTTATCGGTCTGTCAGTCGGTTAGTCGGTCTGTCTCTCAGTCAGTATTTTTGTCGGTTTGTCGGTGATATTTTTGCCATTACAATTATGATTGCCGACCCTGTGATTCCAAACATATGCGAAGCAGAAATCTTGATATTCTGATATGACCGTACAGATCCGTACTTAGACATTATTGGGGCCTGGGCAGACTTACAATTTTGGGCTTTCTGTCCAAAACATTTTTTTTGCTGAAAAAATGAATTTTGGGAAGATCAGAAAATTGATTTACAGTTTTTTCGTAAAATCCTGTAGACTAGAATTTTTCGAATCTTATTTTTGGTGATAAAATCTTAACCACTACCTGTAGGCGAAATTTCTGGTAAATCTAAGACCCAATAGTAATAAAAAAGCGCCCATATTTTTTTTATAATATCAGACCTTTCTCATACAATCAACTTTTTACGAATTTACCGGAAATGTTTGATTTTTCATCCAATTTCTTCAATGAGAGAATGGTTTAAAAATAGTCAATCGTTGTTAACCCTCATACTGTCCTTAAGAAAAATAACGTATGATGTCTTCGTGGGTCAAAAATGACACATTATGACCCATTTATGACCCATGAAGACTACAGTGCTCTTCAATGGATTAAAATATGAACAAATAGATTATTGTTTTCGGTATTCAAAAGAAATTTGTTCACAGAGCCTACACCATACAAACATTGTTCATGTAGTTGAGAAGATACTTTTAATTAAAATCGAATTTCGGTCAGAAATGACCCGAGGACAGTATGAGGGTTAAGGATACTGTATTGGAAACCAATAAGTTTTTTAAAAAAAAACTGAATTTTAGTTCAAAGACTCGGTACAAAAGCTTGTCGAAAAGTATTATTTATTTATTTTCAACAAAAAAAAAATATTAGTATCTTTTTAAGGTAATTTGCGATAATTTCCACCATTAATTCAAAGACAACAAAATTCACAGAGGTTGAGAACATTTCACTAAAGATCTTTGTTCTTTATGTTTAGTCGGGGTGTGTGTCTATGTTTGTACTCTATTCTATGTTTATTTATCTATCATAAAATGAATAAACACTTTATATAGCTAAATGGAAATAAGTATTAGAGTCTAAAGTTCCAAACAGCAGAGTAAACGAACCATGCAAAGTTAAACTAAATTCGTGCTCTTTCATTACGACGGATCTTTATCCCAGTATCACTTCATTTTAACCCCTCTTCTCCGGAGTCGCTAACTTGTTCGAATTGTTTCAGTCTTCTGAACTCTCATCTCATATTGTTGTACGTTGAGGTACTTAACATGTATAGAACAACGCCTTCGTTAACGACACGTACATACAGCCATTGCATATGTTTTTAATGTTCTGTGGAGTACGAGTATGCAAACAGCTAACCCGGCATTGTCGCAGTTTTTGAACTTTAACTCCATTGATTTGCACAAGGACCTGGCATACATGTTGTTTGTACATATGTAGACCGCCAGCCTAGAATACTGGGATACATCTCATGTCTGTAAGCCTCGACGAGTATTTTAATTAAAATTTCTGTCTGTCGTCTTTAAAGAAAATAACACAAGCAGAAATTAAATAAAGAGAGACGGGAAAATCAATTTGTCACTTTTATTGCAGAGACATGTAAAAATTTGTTGGTGCATTTTCCTATATGTTTTCCCAGTTTTTCTTTTACACATATTGAATTTCATTTTACTAAATTACTGGAACTTTGCGCTTAGGATAATGAAACTCTTAAGTTCAACAGGTTTATTAAAGTGTGTCTGTAAAAAAAGCATTTTATATTTAAGAAACAATAAACCTGGGCACCAATCATGTATTCCGACGCGTCTTTCGACTTAGACGCAGCTTTTAACTCTTGGCTTCGCTATATCAGCAGCTTCAAATTTCCTGGAGTGACAGTCAGAATCACATTTCGATTCATAATGACGATTCCGCGAAATTTCAAGCTGCAGATATGGCGAACTCAAGAGTTAAAAGCTGCGTCGAAGTCGAATAACAAAAACGCGTCGGAATATATGATTGCTGCCCTGCTTTGTGGGATTCACAAAAGAATGTCTTTGTATTTTTTGAGAGGATTGCGACTACTGTCAGAAAGTCACGACCGTTTCTGAGGATAATACAACCGTTTTCGAAAAAAACTGCTAATTAATCGCCGTATTTAAAACTACTAATTAATCACCATAATTGCAATCTGTTTCAAGTAAATCAAAATGGAGAAAAAACAACCGTTTTTGGGCAACTTGAGAAAATTGTGTACAACTGTTTTATGCAGAGAAGTTTTCAGAGGGTGATTCGGTTTAGATTCGAATATGAATATTCTGATTTTTGGTTACTAAAATTTCATAAATTTGGTTCCGTTTTTGGTTTTGGTTCCGAAAATTTCAAAAATTTGGGTTTGGTTTCTGAAATTTCAAAAATTTGGTTCCGAAAATTTCAAAAATTAGGTTCTGGGTTTGGTTTTTGTTCCTAAAGTTTGAAAATTAGGTTTTGTTTTCTGAAATTTCAAAATTCGGTTTTGGTTTATAATATTTGAAACATTTGGTTCTGGTTTCTAAAATTTCAAAAATTTGGTTCTAGTTTTGATTCCTAAAATTTTCAAAATTTGGTTCTGATTTTGGTTTTTGTTCATAAATTTTAAAATTTGGTTGTATTTTTTCAAATTTCCAAATTCCGTTCTGGTTTGGTTTCTAAAATTTCAAAAATTTGGTTCTATTTTCAAAATTTTTTTATTTTATTTCACCCTTTTTAGGTGCTCTTAGCCTTTACAGTTCACCCCCTCAGAAACGACCCCCGCAACAAATACTTTTTTTTCGAAGCATCCCTGTAATATGAGTATAGGTACACTGAAATGTTGAAACAAATTGGTCAGCGATAAAAACCATAGAAGTATATTAGATTTAGTTTAGTATACACCAGGATGTTAGGGATGACAAAAGATTTTGATTTCCGCATGTCCGTCCGTCCGTCTGTGCGTCCGTCTGTCCGTTCGTCTGTTCGTCCGTCTATCCGTTCGTCTGTTCGTCCGTCTGTCCGTCTGTCTGTTGGTCTGTCTGTCCGTCCGTCACCATAACTTTCGAAAGGATTGAGCTGGAGACTTGAAATTTTGTATAGTTGCGTTTCTCGTAAATGGCTAGGCTAACTTCTTAAACGAGTGAAGTTGGACTTCTTAAACGAGTGAAGTTGGACGATTCCTTTCCCCCTCACAATACAAACGAAAGAGTTTTTTTTTCAATTTTCTCGAAAACGGTGAGTCATATTGCTAAATTTATAGAGGTAGAATGTGTTTAGAATAGGATTCTACAAAACTCATCCACACATTAAAATCCAATCGGACTAATCCTTTTCCCAGCTCATATAGAAATGGATTTTTTTAAATAAACATTTTGCCTATCATATGAGTTTTTGAGGATTGGCATTTGGCAATTGTAGCCTTTCTTATGTTTTTAAGTAGGACACCGACTAGAGCCGCCTTACAGTTCCATCTTGCGACTAATATACAAATGACATACAAAACTATATAAGTTTTTCGAGTTTTTATGCGATAATGCGAGTTTTTACTAAATACACATGACAAGGTTTTGACTTGCACAACAAACAACTTTTTGCAGAAATCTTTTCAAATTTCAGTTTCATTTAGTGACATTTATTGTATTTTCGAAATTTAATTAAAAATTCCGGTGGGTTAATTGCCAACAATTAAAATTCGAATTAGAAATTTTGTGGAAATACGAGTATTATATCATATTAACAAAATTAAACCCCAAACTGAGTGTCCTTAATGTTCAACTAAATAAAGTACGTCTCATAAAATGTCCCACAAGGTATTTTAACTAAATTATTAGACGGACATTAACAAATATGTTTTTAACGATAAAATATTAAAACGATGAATTCATCCAGTGGTTGACATAGAAATGTTTTCTATATGACTAAAAATTTCTAACGTTTCTGTCCATCCTTTTTGTTATTTTCATATGGGAATTACCCAAAAATATTTTTCACTTAGCCAACAGACAGAATCCGTTAATTTTAAACGATTACGGCTAAACTAAATTATTTTGGGAGAGTGCCCTAAAACTGTCAACGCTGAATTAACCCACAGTATTTGAAATTCTATCAAAATTTCATATGTTTAAAAATGTTTTATTTTAAAGTGAAATTAAAAGATCTCATACTCTTCTCTAAAAGAGAATAATGAAAACAAGGGAAATTTTTAGTGTGGGTGAGATATAGATATATGAATCTAGTTATGGTTCTGAAAAGGTATATTTTATGGGTCTGAAGGAGATTTTCGGCTGTGAAGTAAAGCCAGACCATAGAAATGGTCCTTTTTAATTCCCATGGAATTAGATAACACATATGTGCACACGTGTGAATATATTTATTTAGCGTTCATCACCGAATAAACACAATTTCATCATTTATGACTTATATATATGTATATATTATATATGTAGAGAACGAAATCTGTTCTAATTGTATTTGGGAAACAAAAACGATATCAGGGGAAAATAACGTCCGTTTGACAACCATACTGCGGTGACCTTATTTTCATATAATATACTCTTATTCGAGTATGCACACACGCATGTCTAACAATTTAACTAGCATTAATTCCCATGGGTAATTTCCATAGAGCTACTCATAATTGTCAAGCTGAACAGAACGTTGTGTAATGATATAGGTACTCTAGTGCCATGAGTTTTACTTCTAGTGACATCGGCATTGATGTTGCGAGTTGAATTAGGTTACAGTTCAAAAAAGTTTGTCAAAAATTATATCTTCCTGAGAAAGTCAAAAAGTTAAAATTTTAATAGGGCAAGGGGTAGTTTGGCTAAGAGGGTAAGCACTGAACTCATTCGTGGCTATTCTTTTTTTTATAGTTCCAGCCAGAGCTTAGGGGAAAACCCTTTAATGCCGAAGCACAGCTTCGTTTGTTTTTTGGAATCCTGCGTTGCGTTAGTTTGCTCGATTCGCACGCAATTTATATTCTTGAATCCGCTGCGTTTCACTTCTAGTTGCGTTTTTTTAATGTTCTATAACACAGAACATTAAAAAAACTACCCAAAGTGGGAAATTTCATGGAGTTCAATCGCAACTAACTTCACGTTGGTTACATCAGTAGACCGTTACTGTTATATTGTCGTGGTATAGTCACGATTCGAAATCTCCCACGTTTGAAATTATTTGGTAGTCGAACAGAACCAACTAACCACCCACAGAAAATCCTCTAATAGAAAAAAAATGTTAGAATTATGACGTTGAAGTTAGCAGCATTTCATTACCGTATAAAATTTCCCTTTGTTCCAAACGCTGTCCGAAATGGAAACGTGGTGCAGGATTTTGTATGGAAAGTTTGTTCTGAACTGCTTCAGAACATTAAAAAAAACGCAATTTCTGTTCGATTGCGCATGACGCATAGCAACGCATAGCAAAGCATTCGCTTTTACTCGATATTTGTTATTCTACGATTCCATTGAGTAACATTTTGAGGTTAGAATTACCCGTTGCAAATTTCTCGCGTTTGGTGTTGGCAATAATTGTCAAATTGAAAGTTTGATAAATGCTTTTTTTAATTTGATGATGACTAAAGGGGTTTTTTTTGAAATCCCAGTGCAAAGAAGATCTAAACGAAGAATTAAGAGTCCAAATTTTTGATTACAAGAATGAAGAAAAATCCATACATCACGAAAAGTCACACAAAATTATTTCGGGACAACCCAGAAATGACACTACGCAAATTAAGTCCAATTCAGACTAACGATTGCGATTAAGATCGCAACATCTCGACCAATGAGATCAAAGCTTTCATTTTCCTATCATTGAAAGCTTTGATCTCATTGATTGAGAAGCTTCAATCGTAATCGCAATCGTAATCGCAACCATAATCGCAATCGCAATCGTAATCGCAATCGCAATCGCAATCGTAATCGTAATCGTAATCGTAATCGTAATCGTAATCGTAATCGTAATCGTAATCGTAATCGTAATCGCAATCGTAATCGCAATCATAATCGCAATCGTAATCGCAATCGCAATCGCAATTGCAATCGTAATCGCAATCGTAATTAGATTTATTGCCTCTCGAGCAATTATTTTTTAGTCTCTCGAGCATTGTCGCTCTGTTTGAATACTCAGCATACTCTATAGATATTTCCATGGGAAATGTTCCACTGAAATTTCCCAACTTATTCTTTCATGGTATATTTTCCCTAGACCCTCTCGTGCAGCTACACGCGCGCACGACCTCTTTCTTGAGCCTCCCCGATTTCGTACAGTAAAGTTTAGGGATTCCTTCATTCCGCGAACAACAAGACGATTTACCACCTGATGAGTTCCTCCCGGACTATAACCTGCAAAAGTTCAAGGAGAACATAAACCGACATCTCCTTTTGTCCTTCCGACCATCCCGAGCTGTGCTTCGGCATTAAAGGGTCTTCCCCTAAGCTCTGGCTGGAGCTATAAAAAAAATCGTTAGTCTGAATTGGGCTTTAGGCCCATCCAGACAAGACGCCACAGCGTTGAAAAATGTGTTAAGTTTATTTTCACTTTAAATTTCATAAAATAACTAGCAAATAAATCACATCAAAACAATTAGCTAGTCTTTGACAATACGTTGCCGTGCAATTGAAAAGTGAGTTTCAGATAGAGTTTTTTTTAAACCCCCAACCCACTGAGCTTTTTTGGGTTTAATTGGATTTTAATGTGGTTTTTTTTTGGATTTTTTTGGGTGTAATTAAAAAAAACCCCCTAATGGTTTTTTTTGGGCTGTAATTGGTCGCGCTTTGGTTTTTTTTTTAAAATGGTTCTATTGTTTTCTTTTTTAAAAAAAACGGTTCTATTTAATTTTTTTTATTTCATATTTTTTTCGTGGAAAATCGATATCTGTGGTCTATTTCACCAAACTACAAATTACAATTACAAATTTGTACTAAAGAAAAATAAGCCAAAAATCTACAAGTTTTGTTAAAACACAGTTGAAAAACACTTGTAAACACAAATTTGTAAGCTTGTGAAATAGGCCACTGGTAAAGAAAAATGTTAATCAATTGTTTTACCAAAATAAAATTTCAGCGCAGGAAATGCTCTTTCATGAGTACTCATGTACGACTCATGAGTTTTCAAACCACTCACTGCTCATGAGTATTTGCAAAAAAAACTCTGGGTACGAGCGTTTGACTTGACGGCGAGCAATTGTTTTACTCATGAGTAATTTGGGATGAGTATATTGTTTTGGTCATGAGTAGAGTATTTCCAATAAAATCAGCGGACGGATTTAGAGGCTAGTTGGAACATTATATCCATCCATTACAGATTGCAGATATAATTGATGAAAGTTATTTAGAAACCCCTTTTAAAACTTAATTCTTTTCAAAAAAAAATTCCAAAAATTTCCAAAACATTGAAAGTGTATCTAACGACACAAATGGATAGTCATTTGGGTAACAAGCACTATTCAGTAGGTACTTATTTGTGAGTTCTGTTGATTCGAATGAAAGCCCACAGCAAGGATAAACATGTGAAGGACATGTGCTATCAGAACAGCTATCCATAAGTTTTCTGTAATCAACATCAATCCGATGTGGCTTACTTTGTCCCTGTATCTAGAGACATAATCGAGTAATTTTTAATGTTGGAAAAATGAAAAACAAAACTCTTTCTACGGTGTATCCTTAATGGCACTCGGCCGAAGCTACAATCGATTCAAGGTACGAGCCCTTTCCCTATATTTGGGGATTTTTTTAGTGTTTCGTCTACCTTATCGGAATCCATTTGGCTCAGATTCAAAATAAAAACATTCACAGTTAATGTCATATATTTATGCGATACGATCATATTTGGATATAGAGAGTCTGGGGAATAATGGATAGTACCGAACTGTAGCTACCTGTCTACTTTCCGTATAAAGCAACGACAATAACTGAAAAGCCATCACAGTGATGGGAGATTTTTCAAATGGCTTCCGACTTGAAGAGGCGAGCCAACATTTTCATGAAAATGCTTTTGTTGTCTAATGGAAAACTTTAAAAATCATGCCAACAAATTTTCTGGTCGGTGGAAATAGTTGCATGGAAAGGCTGTTGATTATTGGAGCGAATGCATTTGCGGGATTTTAACAGGAAGTGCATCTCATAAAATATACAGGTACGCCATTTAATGAGGTTACCTGCTAAATGCAATAGCCACATATGCATGTGTCTCCAGGTAATGCTATTTTACTTTTTTATTAGATTTTAGACCCTGCAAAATGAGTGCCCTTTGGATTTTTCAATTATTCTCTCACTAGTAGTTAATTTTCTGGTAGGAGAGTGGTTGAAATTTGAAATCTAGGATAAATATCTCTTGTGAACAGCACATGACTTTTTTAAACAAAATGTACGTCCCTACGCAATTTACACTATAATCCGATATTTTTTTTTAGTCCCAGCCACAGCTTAGAAGACGACCCTGTAATGCCGAAGCACAGCCCAGGATGGACATAAAAAATATATTAATTGAGGTAATAACATTTTTTTTAATAAAATATATATATCTCGATAACGGTCAAAAATATTGATTTGCTGTAAAAGTAAAAAAGGTAGAAAATCTTATCTATATATAAAATCGTTTAACCAGATTGATTGACTGACTTATCAACGCCCAGCCCAAACCCCTGGAGCTAGTAACTTGAAACTTTCACAGTATGTCCCAACCATCACGTAGGCGCTCGCTAAGGCGGGGGTTTTTTTTTGAAATCTTACCGCTAAGGGGGTAAACGGGGGGATAAAGGGGGTTTGAGCGTTTTTAAAGCGTTTCAGTTTTTAATGAAATTATCTCGATAACGGTAAAAGATATTGGATAGCATAATAAGGAAAACATGTGGTTAATATTATTGTAATTAAATCTTTTCATAGTCCGGATTCAAACGATAAGTTTTTTGATTCACGTCACGGCCAAACGAGGGCAAGATGGGCGAGATGTAGGAAGGGCGAGAAGTTGGTGAATCACCAACTTTTGATTCACCATAAGTTATTGCAAGTCCGTTTTGTCTATTCCTTTTTGCTCTCATTCGTATTCGCTCATGTTAATTTACGACAAAAACTTTCATAAACGTCAAAAAGACGCACGTCAAAACATTTACAGTGTAAATGACCGTGAATGATTCGTGAATGTTTAAAAGAGAATTGCCGTGATTCATGAATCAAAAAACTTATCGTGTGAATGTGGTCTTACATATAATTACAAAAAAACCGTTGGTTTTAGAGATAATCGCAAAATACTGATTTTTTTTTCAAAATAATCGTTTGTCTCGATAACAGTTTGAGATACGCAGTTCTTAAATGTGACAAAAATGTGAAACATTTAACGCTCTATAATTCAGGGTGCGGAGAATACTGGAAATTAATTAATTTTTAAGAGAATATTCTTTTGAAGAATATTAAAATTCATTCATTAGCGGAAGAATGAATTGCATGACATAGACTTGATTTCATTCTTTTCGCCAGAGAATGACAACCATTTATTCTGCAACATTAAAAATTCGCGAGTGATAAAGAATGGAAAATAATATTCTTTTAATTGTCCAGCTCAGTCGATTTTTGGATTTATTTACGGGGATTGTTAGTGTACCAAAAAAGTATGGTTTGTTACGCCAAAAAAAAATCATTTATCGAGACTCCCCCTATCCCACACCTCCCCCTCCGTCTTCTTCTTCTTCTTCTTCTTCTTCTTCTTCTTCTTCCTCTTCCTTTTCCATTTTCCATTTTCCTTTTACCTTTTCCCTTTTCCCTTTTCCCTTTTCCTTTTCCCTTTTCCTTTTCTTCTTCTTCTTCTTCTTCTTCTTCTTCTTCCCAATTGCCACTTCCTCTTCCTCTTCCTTTTCTTCCTCTTCTTCCTCTACATCTTCCACTTAATTCCACAATTCCCAATTCATCCTTTCCCTTCCTTTTCCTTTCTCTTTCCCCTTTCCTTCTTCCCCCTTCCTCTTCTCCTTCTCCTAAAATTATGGTTTACATTCTTCTTCGGCCGAAATCAGCGAATATGTTGACTGCAAAAATTCTCTAGCGACTAGAAATGTGTGTATGCACATTTCCGGAATTGAATCTTATCGAAAGAATGTTTGACCCAAAAATTCAAATATTCTCACGGACTTTTTGACTTCAAAACGGAATTCATCGACCCCCAAGTTTATCTCCAGAAAAATTACGAAAAAAGATAATCACGTTATACTTATAGGGCCTAGCATTATCCTTACAGACTTCTTAACGTCAGAGTTGGATTCAGCGACCCCAAAAACCCCCATTTTTCCCAGAAAATTTGAGGGAAAGGATAATTGCGTTATCCTAACAGGACCTTCCGTTATACTTACAAGGACGAAGTGGTGAAAATATTGTATTGTAATCGGAGTTACCTATGTGTGCAAAATTTCAAATGAATCGGATGATTAGATTACAAGATTTGACCCTTACAGACAAACAGAAGGACAAATTTTGTATCTGTTTGTCTGTTTGTCAGGGTTAAATCTTGTATTCTAATTTTCAGGGTTAGGTAAATAGAAAGTTTTAAAAAGAAATTTTACTGATATTACGCCAATGGACCCGGGAGTGGTCCTTTTTTGAGGCAAAATTGAGTGGTCGAAATTTTTCATGATACAATCATGATACAATCAGGCCCGTAGCCAGGATTTCTTTTTAGGGGGGGGCCCTTGGTTCTATAACTCTCAGAACCAATTTTTTTTTGGTGGACAGGATCAAAAATCCCCCCTCTCTCTGGTTACGGGTCTGAATACAATATAAGAAAATTGAACAACACTGAATTTTTCGTGTGTGATGTGAAAATCAAATAACCCGAGCCCAACGCGACAAATAGGCGACAATATGGACGAAATCCTGTTATAATTTAATTTGCTTTATCGAATCTAACCGTGTTACCGTTGAATTGAATAAAACTGGTACTTTTACCTGTAAGATTAAATTATGGTACAGAAAATCAGATTCAAACTGAACAATAGTAGAATAGAATCGCAGTATGAATTTTTCGCTAGTTTTCACGCAAGTTTTCCTTTGCAGAAATTTAGATAACTATAGCTGTGTCTGAGGAATGTGTCTCTATACTGAGACTAATGACGATTTGTATGTATATATCTACCAGATAAATTCAACCTAACGAATTTTCTCATATCGCAAATTGATCTTGAAATTTCGTTCAGGTAACTGATTCCTATATAGTTTACCACAACAATACTTCATTTGTGAGCGTTTTGTACAAAACCAGGAACAAGTCCACGCCAAAAAATCACTCAGAATACACAACATTGCCTCCAATTGTTACTCTTCACCACAACGAATAAATTATGCTAGATAATAAACGATGTTTCATACAATGTTATGACCTGGCGAATGCGAAAATATTTTACACTTTTTCCGGAAGAACATGGAACGAATATATGTTTTCAGGTGACTTTTTGTTATTAAACCATAAGGTAAAGGGCTATATTATTGACCTAGGCGGTAATATTGACATATTTTCATTTTTTAGCTTTAATAAGGCCAACTATGTGTGTATCAATATTTTAAAACACTGAAATTCCACAACCCACTCTTGATAGTTAATTCCCAATTTTTTATTGCGATACGATATAATCCTCTCACGAAAAATTAGTTTGCCATGACAGCTGGCAAGAAAAGACGATAAAGCGAGAAATTTCTTAACAAGTAAGCCTAAATAATAGAAAAACTAAAAGTTGCGGTATTTTCGTATATTTTACTTTTTTTCCTAATTTTCTTTTTGTGAGTTGTTCTTTAATTATTAAATTTGAATTTTGTTGTTATAAAATTGTGAGTTTTAATAATAATATAAAAAATATATAAAATGTGTGGTCAATAATAGATACAATGAATATTTGTGATGTTTCTTTTATTGACTTATAGGTCAATATTGCATTTTTTACGTATTTAAAGCTAAGTTAGTTTTTGGCTGTAACAAAAAGTCTAAAAGTTTTCCTCTGTCATTTAACATTAAATCTCCTTCCCATCTATATAGTAGTCGAATTCTGACCTATCAATTTTTTAATAATTTAATCTTAAATAATATTTCAAGTTTGGGGTCAATAAAGGATACATGAGTAGGTCAATAATAAATAAACCTCTAGGTCAATAAAATAAACATGCACATGAAACATTTCATACTATTTTTTATAATATTTTGTTTCCACTTCAACTAAAATAAATTAATTTCTAGTAAATTTAAATGATTATTGAAACAGAACATAATTCTGACTTGATATTTTACAATTAAAATCGACTAGTTTTTTTCTTTCAAATTATAAGTCAATATAATACCCACTTCGGTCAAAAAAAGAAACATTTAATTTTTTTTACAACACCAGAATGACCAAACGACTTCTATATACCAACGATGAGCTGGAGGCCGCTTTAAAAGCCGTAGAAGAAGGCATGTCAATTTATAGGGCGACAAAGGTCATCAAAATAGGGATGTCAAAAAAAACCGGTTACCCGGTGTTTTTGCTTCGGTTAACCGGTTTTTTTTCGGTGTTTTTTTGCGCGATTATACCCGGTGTTTTTTTTAAAGCCAAAAACCGTTCAAAAAAACCGATCATTTTTTTTGTACGGAAAAATATTTTTAAACCAATTTTCGTGCAACTGAGTTGTTATAAACACTTCTTTTTAGGCACTCTAAACCAAATACAATATCATATTGTGCCATTTATGGCCTCTTAATGGATTATATGGCACTTCACGTCTTTTGTTTGTATTATAGTGTATTTGTTGCGTCTAAGGCCTAACATACCCAATTTGAACAAAACGATTTTTCGGTTTTTCAATTACCGGTTTTTTGGACCCGGTTAAACCGGCTCGGTTTAAACCGAAGTTTTAAAAACCGGTTTGACCGAAAACTGGTGTTTTTGAAAAATTTGACATCCCTACTTCAAAATACCAAAAACATCGTTACTATATAAACACAAGGGTAAATTTCCAGTACATTCTGACATAGGCCATCCTACGATCCTTAAACCTGAGGAAGAGCAAAAAATTGTGGACTGGGCCAAATACGTGCACGGTAAAAAATCTTGGAGTAAATTCCAATCAAAACTGGATTACGCTGGACCTATATGTAATCCAATGGAAAATTCTAATCCAATAATATGGATTGGAAATTCTTATAAATTTATTTTTGGTTTATTTCAGTATTAAAGTCTAAAATTTTGATTAAATTGTAGACATTAATGTTAAAAGTATTTAAGTTCAATACATAATAAAAAACTGTTCAAATATGACTGCAAAAAAGGCTAACATATTTTCAAAAATTCGCATGTATTAAATTCCAATCCAAAATATGTATTAAGATTTCGTCAATATAATTTTTGGATTGAAAAATACTCCAGGATTTTTTGCCTTGTGGGGTCCAAATACGTTGGGTCAATAATAGAAGCGCTGACAGTCAATATTAGGACGAATTTTTTCTTGTTAGGTCAATAATAAATACATTCGAGACTATTATTTAAAAATTAACTAAACTAAAGTTAAAAAGTAATTTTTGAAACAATCAAATTATCTTTCCTATATTTAATTGTCCAATGTTCACACTATAACCATTGTTGAAAACTTTCACATGAAACTTAGTATCAATTTTTAACGTCAAACTCAAAATTGTGATTGATAGGTCAATATAATAGCCCTTTACCTTACTTGTTAAACATC
>OZ035963.1:48944031-49179031 GCA_964034945.1 Chrysopilus asiliformis | reverse complement strand
TTTTCTTTAAAATTAGAATTAAATTTCCTTCCACTCCAATTATATTTCATCTCATAACAAGATTCTGCAAAAATGGTTGAAAAATGTCTAAAGTTTTCCATTTTTTCATGGCATGTTTTGCAGATTGTAAAATGTACACAAACTGTAAAAATTTTGTGCACACACACAGGAGAAGTGAAAAAAAAAAAACGAAATGAAAAAGTACTTTTTTTTTTTGTAAAATAAGGATGAAAAAGTAAGGTGGAAAAATGGAAAATTTTCTTTCGTGGGTATTAAAAGCTGTTGCACAAGCACACACTAGTGATAAGAGAAGTTTTCTTCGACGCGCTGTCAAGTTAACGTTGAAACTAAAACCGTTTTCTAGAAACTGATGAGAAATGGTCGTAAAAAAGGCAGTGGAAAAGAGTGAGTGACGTGAATATAAAAGAAAATCTACGGAAACTTTATTGCCGTGTGTTGTCATGAGAGAAATGGTTGTGTAGCCTTTTCTGATTTTATGACCCTATTTTGATTAGACTCACTTTAAATCGAAAGAATTGATGATGATGTCTAATGTAACGAATTGGAGCTGCCAGCATTTTCATTATAGTGGGATGTTTTTTTCATGTTTCAATGACAAAAGTTTAATTGCGGAAATGTAGCAAATTTATATAAAACGAAACACTATAAAATTACTGCTCACACAATTTGCAATGGAAAAAAAGTTCAATTTGAATTGAAGCTTGCAACAAAATCTTGTAATGAATGAAACTGGGAAATTAAAATGCGAAAAGATTGAATGAAAATGTTAAGAAAATGTGATCGAAAGAGAAGTGAAGACGCTATTAAGTTACAGTTTTCGCAATGATTAATTATCTAAAAAGGTATTGAGAAAACTTTTTATAAATAAAATCCGTGGAGAGTATCAATGAATTTCCAAACAGTCATTAGCAGCTAAAAATGATTTAAGTTTTTAATCTTTTATTCAAACAAACAAAGAAAAATATTAATCTTCAAAAGCTACTGCCTGCCAGATTCCGCAAGAAATCTGAGTTACATTCATTTTTTAACCGACTTCCAAAAAAGAAAAGATCCTCAATTCGACTCCTACGTATTTTTTATACCCGTATGGTGAAACCAAAGGGTATATTAAATTTGCCTTGCCCTTTGTAACGCCAAGATCCCGTCATCACACACAAAAATGAATTACACCAGTATGTTTAGAATGATAAAAAAAAATTGAATTTTGCATGTCCGTCCGTCCGTCTGTCCGTCCGTCTGTCCGTACGTCTCTCTGTCCGTCTGTCCGTCTGTCCGTCTGTCCGCCCGTCTGTCTATCCGTCTGTCTGTCCGTCTGTCTGTCCGTCTGTCCGTCTGTCCGTCTGTCCGTCTGTCCGTCTGTCCGTCTGTCCGCCCGTCTGTCTGCCCATCTATCTGTCCGTCTGTCTGTCCGTCTGTCTGTCCGTCTGTCTGTCCGTCTGTCTGTCCGTCTGTCTGTCCGTCTGTCTGTCCGTCTGTCTATCCGTCTGTCTGTCCGTCTGTCTGTCCGTCTGTCTGTCCGTCTGTCTGTCCGTCTGTCTGTCCGTCTATCTGTCCGTCTGTCTGTCCGTCTGTCTGTCCGTCCGTCTGTCCGCCCGTCTGTCTGCCCGTCTATCTGTCCGTCTGTCTGTCCGTCTGTCCGTCTGTCCGTCTGTCCGTCTGTCCGTCTGTCCGTCTGTCTGTCCGTCTGTCTGTCCGTCTGTCTGTCCGTCTGTCTGTCCGTCTGTCTGTCCGTCTGTCTGTCCGTCTGTCTGTCCGTCTGTCTGTCCGTCTGTCTGTCCGTCTGTCTGTCCGTCTGTCTGTCCGTCTGTCTGTCCGTCTGTCTGTCCGTCTGTCTGTCCGTCTGTCTGTCCGTCTGTCTGTCCGTCTGTCTATCCGTCTGTCTGTCCGTCTGTCTGTCCGTCTGTCTGTCTGTCCGTCTGTGGCGCGGATTGCGGACGCACGGACTGAGCTGGAGACTTGAAATTTAACGCAGATTAGTTTTTTCGTAAAATGCAAGGCTAAGTTCGTTAATGGGCAAAAATGGACCATTAGGGGGGGGGGGGGGGGGGGGGGGGGGGGGTTCGGGACGAAGAAGTGTGTGAAGGTGGTGGAACAGAGTGGCAATTAATAATGTTCAATTTTACTGTGGTAGCAGGGCTGTGAAAAACCCGGGGTTTTTTTTAAAGGGATTTTTTTCGGGTTTATTTAAATGGTGTTTAGTGCATTTTTCGGGGTTTTCTGGGTGGGCTTTTTTTAAAAAAAAACCTGGGGAAATAATAACAACCCTGATTTGTAGGTTATGAGAACTCAAATTGCCGCACAGCGTAATTACGCAAAGACTGCGGCTATCATCTGCGGCAATGACTCCGGACACACCTCAACTCGCAGTACTCAGGTTTTGTTACAATGTTTGAATATGCATTAAAAAATCGTCATGATTTCGAAATCGCTTTTCGCTAAAAATAAGTAAACAATTTTTAAACTGCGCCTGTAACCAATAATGTCCGCCTTTCCTGAAAATAGAGAAATTTTCGACTAAAAAGGGCTTTTTGATGAATTTTTAACTAATTACGGTAATTTTCCTCATATGACAATAAAAGCGAATGTCATTCGCCCACCCTTTTTAACTTAATAATGCCTCAATAGTTATTTCAGTTGGCCAGTCTGACTAAATGTGTTTCTAATTAAAGTAAATTAACTGAAGCCATGTAATTTACATTTGGTATACAAGTTTTATGATTATTTCAAATTTTTTTTTGTCGTGTCGAGCGTAACAAAATCTACCCGTGCCAAACCCATTTCTATCGCCGGAATTCATTATTCCTTTTGTTCGGTGTGCACGTGAAACTCCATAATAACAGAAAATCCATTTCTAAGTCTCTCAACAACGTACCAATGATGCAGTAAGCAAAAAATTCTGAACGGTCAATGCAACGTAAGGGTTAAAGCTTTATTTGTTCACCATTTAAATTCAACCATGCCCGCTGTTCGTTTTAGCCTGGACGCATGTAGGTGGATGTGGATCATATTAATTTAAGCTCACAATTTGCATAAAATAAAATTAGGTATTTTGGCTCCGTATGGGGTGGCCAATATAGATGAAAATAGCAGGGGTTCGGGATGCAAAATGTTGTTGCGGGTGGACTAGTATAGTAATTGAGTGGCTCCATACTGTATTTGCGGCTCGTGTGCTATACCTTTTGTTGTACCTTTCAGCAACTGAACGAATAAAAAAACGTTAATTTCGGTAAGTGGTGGAACACCTGGATGAAAATTTCTTTAGGGTTTTCGGTGGACACCACAATAGGTGGCACCTATCGTCATGTTGAATGGACGAATGTTTTTTTTTATCCCCAAAGACTTTCAAATAATCATAATAAAAATTCCACTGTTTTACGGGGTACTAATATGACAGACAAGGCTTTTTGTGTTATGCAAAAATTATTTTTGCCTCAGTAGCGGCTGCTTCAACAAAAAAAAGGGTTAAAATTTTGTTAGTCTTTTATTTTAATGTCACGGAGAAATTTTTTCGTGTGAGAAGAGTTTTGTAAAAGAAAAAAAATTGTGTAATTTTCATAAAACACTGGGATTTTCGTAAATGCGAGAATCACCAAAACAGACATCAGCATAAATGTGGTAAATATGGATATAAAATAATTATGGTGGTCATCATCCCAGCTTAGCCCATGTTCAAAATTCAAATGAAAAGTGAAAAAGTTTCTCATTTTTCGTGTTCGCTTCTGATTAATTGCGTTCACGTGACTGAAAGTGGAAAAATTACTTTTCAGGTGCATGCAATTGAGATAAGGTAAACGGTAAATGGACGGGAGTGGGGGGGAAACAATAGTAAAATATGTAAATTAATTTTCTAATTGCGCATATAATTTTTTATGGCCTACAAAAATAAATAGTGGCTCATTTTTCAACCCTCATAAAGCAACTTAAATTAAGAAACTTTGGACATTTGTATTTTTTAATATGACATTTTTATGAATAGGAAAATTATTTAACTGCATAATCCGTTATGACTTGCTGTCGACAGTTGAAAGGATTTATTGAGGATAGTTATTTAGAGAAGTTGTAAAATTGTAAAAAAATAGTACTTTTCAAACACTATTGTAAGAAAAGATAAAAATTCCCAAAATTCTACTAATGGAATTTTAAAAACATTAAGTAAAAAACAGTTTTAAGAAGAAACTTTTACTAAAATCCAATAAAACTTTTTTTTTAATTTGATAAAAACAAGTTTTTATTTATTTTATTTTATTATGGTCAATCAAAAATCACTGCGATGAATAATCGCAAGTGGAGACACGGCGTCAGGTCCAGTGGATGAAATGTGAATGACGGTGGTTACATTTACATGTGGTGTGTTTCGTAACTTGTTTCGTTTCATTTCTGTAGTATTCAGATTTAGTCCTTATTTTCATAAGTGTCTTTGACCATGTTCAGATTGGTTGAAATAGTCCGCCTAATGGTTCAACCAGGCGGCAAGCGGCAGCGGCGGGCGGCATTTATTTTGAACTAATGTAGCGCAACGAGAGCTGCTACAATACAGCGGCAACGGCAGCGCACTTTTTCCGTCGCCGCCGAGTTTGAAACAAAGTCAAACTTGCCGCCGCCGCCCAAAATGTTTTATGAAAACCACCACATTGGGTGCCACATTCTATGACGATTTTCCTTCGTTGTTTTGTGACAACCACCACATTCGGCGCCACATTCTATGCAGATTTTTGACGTTTTGATTTCACAAGATGCCGACAACGGAGGAGAAATTAATCGAGTTCGTAAAAGGAAATCCAGTGCTCTACGATTTGGCCCATCCTCAATATAAGGATATACAATCAAGGAAAATAAATGGAGTGAAGTAGCGGACGAATTAAACAAGTTTTGATATTTCAATTTTGACAGAGGCATGCCGCTATCATGGTGCCGCTGCCGCTATCATTGTAGCTGGCTCGGCAGTATGTGTGGCGGCGCCATGCCGCCCGCCGTCGCCGCTGCCGCTTGCCGCCTTCATTGTGGTTGAACCATAACTAGGACGGATGAAATATTGCCGGTGTTCACATTGAGACTGTTAAAGCCAGTAGCTGAAACATTTGAGAAACGGAACATTTCTAAAGAATCGCAAGTAATATTTGACTGCCTTTTGCAATGCGACGTGTTGCATCGAAGACGACCGAAACAATAATGACAATGGAACACATTCAGTGTGGCAGCCAACCAATCAGAGCACGACAACCGGAACTCTGAAAATGGAGATTTTAGTTTTGCGGAGGATTTTTCTATCAACAGTCCCACTTCCTCACCTTGCCATAATGTTGCCAGTTTCTGTCCTAATTGGGCAGACTATTTCAACCAATGTGAACAGGCTCTAAAGAGGGAAATACCTATTGGCCATTTTCTAGTTTTTCTGGAAATTATTGCCAGTTTTTCTAGCTATACAGTTCTGTGAGTGGTACCAATTTAAAATGCCTTCGTTTTTGCATGGAAAAAAGTTACGTTGAGTGTATGTATAACCATGAATTTCTGTATTTCTAAAATACAGAAATTTTTACATTAAAGTATTTAAAATAAGAAAGCATTGTAGAAAATAAAAATACTTTCAATTTAGCAAATTTTTTGGGAAAATTAATTTTTGACCATGTTTGAAGTAAATTTCATTCTTTTCAACATTTTCATATTACGAAAAGTATGTAATAGAGGTGCATATTCCACATTCTTGGTACAATAGCTCTGGGGGATGTTTTTTATAATAATTTTAATTTTATTAAATTCCTTTGCGGTTTTAAATTGTATAAATTATGGAAGAATAGAACTAGCAACGTTGGTTGAACATTCTGAAAACATTTTTAACCCGTTTTACCATGATTAGACGGAAAAATGTTTTCCTGGTTATAACCGGAAGCGGTGAATATGAGCATATAAAATACGAGGTCATGACATGCGTTACTCTAGTAAAAGTTTTTTTTTATCTTCGAAAAAGGAAAAATGCTGAAAAGCTCTGGTATCATCTCGTTTGCTTCAGGCATTTGAGTTAATCTCTATGTTTTCAAGGCATTAAATGTATGAAGTTTAAAATATCCGCCGGACATTTTTTTTATATTTCAACTTTTCATTCGTTGCATAAATATTTACTGATTTTGCAGTTCTTGTATTGAGTCTTTTAACTATACAGCTAAAAATGCTGCCTCAATTACAACATTCAAAGTTGAACATTTCAACAAAAATTTTTTTGTGAAATTACAACAAAAATTGTTCGAAATTCAGTGTTTCGTTGTAATTTTACAATTTTGACAATATCAAAATTGAAGAAGAGAAGGGATACAAAGTAACAGAAATCATATTCAACATGGAGAGCTTCAACGCGCGGGATCCAAGTGCGCAATTTCTAGAAAAAAAAACTATTTCGTTTGCGGTGGGGGGAGAGTGGAGGGTGGAGGATGGAGGTGGAGGGAATGGTCTAATTTTGCCCGTTCAAGAACTTAGCCCAACCATTTACGAGAAACGCAATTATACAAAATTTCAAGTCTCTAGCTCAATGCTTTCGAAAGTTATGGTGTTCACGGACGGACAGTCAGACAGACAAACGGACAGACAGACGGACAGACAGATGGACAGACGGACAGACTGACAGACAGACTGACAGACAGCCTGACAGACAGACTGACAGACAGACAGACAGACAGACAGACAGACAGACAGACAGACAGACAGACAGACAGACAGACAGACAGACTGACAGACAGACAGACTGACAGACAGACAGACTGACAGACAGACAGACTGACAGACAGACTGACAGACAGACTGACAGACAGACTGATAGACAGACTGACAGACAGACTGACAGACAGACGGATAGACAGACAGACAAGAAACAGATAAACGGATACGCGGATATAAAAATCTTTTGTCATCCCTAACACTAAAAGAATTTCTTTAAAAAATTGAAAGACACCGAAATAAGAAAAACTCCGATTAAAAAAGTTCTTGAAAAAAATGAAAAACCACGAAATAAAAAAATGTCCTTAGCATATCCTATAATATAATACGAGGAATGTCTGTCTGTCTGCACAAACGATCTCGAAAACCCGCCTAACGATTTTAACGAAACTTGATGGTTAGGGATTTACGGGGACAAGGAATTGATCTAGATAGGCCTCACCTCTGAAAAAATTCCCCTCGATACCCCTCGCCTGGTATCTTCGAATTGGGTGGTCCGATCTTAATGAAACTTTACAGTATTACTAAGGGGGCTAAGGGCTTTCGACTTTTCTACTACAAACCTGACTCCCCCCCCCTCGATAACCCTCACCTGGTGTCTCAAAACAACGTTTCAAAAATCGGTGACAGCGATTACTCAATAACCACTCAACCGATTTCTATGAAATTTTGTAATCGCGCGTTAGTTTTAGTTCTAGCTTTCTAGGTCGGGAATTTAAAAACTCTGCAAAAGCTCTGTAAAGATAATGTGAACTTAGTTTTTCCCCAAAAATCAGCAAAAGTAGGATTTTGAGGTCGCCGAGCATGGCTCGGTCTTCCTTGTACTACTAATATAAACGTTGGAGTAAATTAAAAAATGCCGTGCATCGAGAAAGCCTGTCAAGGCTGTCTTGACGCACACCAATTTTAAATTTACTCCAATGTTTATATTATTTTATCCTTTTTAAAGGTTTTTTCAATTTTTTTCAAGGATTTTTTTTACCCGCGGGTTTTTTAAAATTTTCAATTTTGTTTTTTTAACAACATTAAAAGTTGGCACCATTTTGAATATTGTAATTATTTTTAGCTGTATAGATTTCATTTTTTAAAAGGGACGAATTTGTTATTATCAAGTTTTTTCTTAGTGTTTATAATATTTTTACAATTTAGGCTTCATTTTTTTAAAATACAGAGAAAAAAATTGTGATAAAAATTTCAAATCCGCACTTTTTTAGATTACGTAGACACCATCTCACTTTAGTACATCTTCTAAGGATGTAAATATCCTAACCGCATGCCATCTCTTCTGGTTATTGTTTAAATAAATTTATCTCCTCGTAATTTATTCTCTTTATCTTGAAAACATCTTACAAATAGTCCGAGAATTTCCCGCAAGTGGTTTTCATGAATAAAACAGTGTGATTTTATCCATGAAAATAACAATGAAAAAAAAAAAACAAAGAAATTTATATGAAAATTGGTTAGAATGAAAGCTAGAAATGTTGGATGATATCTCAAAAATTGAGAAAAATTATTTTCAAGGTAACCAAATGTTTCTACTATGCATCATTATGGTGAATGTTTTGCATATTTGCTAAATAACATCAATATAGGTATATGAAATATTTTGTAGAAAATTCGAGACCTTGTAGAAAATTCAAGGAATTATGTAAATTAGTCATTCTTCTGGTTGTATTTTAAATTACAAGTATTTTTTTTTTAAAAATTGAAAGTTTTGATTAAATGGATTTCAAATTTATGAATAATCATAAAACATTTTTTCACAAGGTCGAAATTGATTGAATTTTCGTAGAGTTTTTTACAAAAAATGTTATTACCTCCGACGAAAGAGAATGCTGTGAGTGTCCAGCCCTGCAAGCACGCCGATATGGGACGCTCGGGGCCAGATTTTATAGTAGCCTGACGGAGCTTGGCAACCACCCACTCGAGGATATGCTGAGCTTCGTCAACAAGTCAAGCTGGTTTAAATAGGATCAGCATGTTTGATGAAAGGCCTTATGAGTAGTGAAGACATCACAATGGGTCTGTAGGCCTCCGAGTGTAGCGCTGTGCTCGCGCCTGGGCGCGTGCGGTCTTCTTTACCAAACCTGACCTAACCTATTACCTCCGACGAAAGGGAAGAGGGTCAAATACAAGCTTCTCATAAACAGATCGATTTATCTAGATCAGGGGTCATCAAAGTAACTGTCGCTCTCTTTACAATCAAAATTTGTAACCACTACACATTAAAATACAGCACCGATTTCAACTCCAAAGCACGGTTGAAACCGCAACACACAAGCATTACAGCACACAATAAAAGGTCGATTAAAGAGCTACGCTGCTAAAGCCAATCTGTGTGATGAGCCAGCCGAGCCACTAGCTGATGATGCCTGATCTAGATAAAAAATTTCAAAAAATCGGACACACCATTTGCGAAATTTAAGGTGAAATAACCAATTTGTGCGGGAGGGGGCGGGGGTAGTGAAAAATTTTAGTTTGCAGGAAATTTTAGTTTAAAGGAGTAAAAGATTTTAGTTTTTTTTTGGTCAGATTTGAAGTTTTTGCTTTCATTTACTTCCTGTGGGGGCTTCGGCGGGCTTTATAACCCATTTGGAGGGGAGAGGGGAGTGAAAATTTTTAGTTTTTTGGTCAGATTTGAAGTTTTTCCATATTTTACATCTTCCTGTGGGGCTTCGGTGGGTTTCGGCCTTCAAAACATATTCATCGAAAAATTCAAAAACAGGTCGCTTTTAGAACCACGTGTAAGACATAAAATTTCAGAAAATCGGAAACACCATTTGCGGGATATAAGGTGAAATCACAGAATTAGGGGGGGAGGATGGAGGACTGGCAGGAGGGGGAGGAGGGTGAGGAGGGGGAGGACGGTGAGGAGTGGGAGGAGGGGTAGGAGGGGGTGGAGCGGGAAGAGGTGGAAGAGAGGGGAGAGGAGAGGGGGGGAGTGAAAATTTTTTGTTTTTTGCTCAGATTTGAAGTTTTTTCCATGATTTACATCTTCCTGAAAAGTTTCAGGATTTGAAGCTTTTTCCTTCATTTAAATCTTCCTGTAAAGTTATTTCTTTCTATGATTTTTTGCTAAATTTCAACGGGCCAAATTACGCCCTAAATCTGGGAACTAGCCGCTATAAAAAAAACAACACATGTCCCTTATCTTCTGACTGTCTCTAACATATCCGAAAATCATTTAAATCATTGAGGGACACCTGAGTACCTTTGCTTGTAAGAGTATGGTTATAAAGGATACAACTTGACGTGATTAAAATGTTGTTAGGTAAGAGAATTTGGCTATCTATTTCACATTTCCACTTCAATTAGAGATTAACATAAAATTCTTATAAACTCGTAAAAATATTGAAATGTGACACAAAACTTGTTTGCAGATAATTAAATGTTTACCAACTGATACGTGATATAGACTGTTGTTAGTTTTTAGCTATATCTCCTAGAAATGCACATAAATTTATGTAAGCAACGAACATGACAACACTGTCTATTATCCCCTTAATAAGTACGTGTAGATATAATTTTCTAACTAGCAGTATCAAATTTCATATCCGAACGTCATTATCACACCTAATATGAAAGGTATTAGTAGTGCTACAAAGTCGGACATGATCAAGGATAAGGATTATAATGACTATCATCAAAACGTTCAAGTTTTTGTGTCCACATGGGAGACTGAGGAAGGGACGTCAGGTCTTTAGAAATTGAGGGCTACTCGAATTTATGCTCATATCGTGTTTGAAAATGCAGATGGGATCGCATCTGGTTCTACTTTAACAAAATGGCAAAATGGGGTGACAATTGTGGGCACATAAGTTGGTAAAATCTGTTTCAGGATAACACAAAATTCCTCTCGAAAATACACCCTAAATATGCCACCTGACGGTTGAGTTTAGGGGAGACTTTGTGTTTCTAATTTGAAGGACTCGAGGTTCAACATTGAGAAATTCTAGACACGTCCTCAATTATTTACTAACTTTACGGAATAGTGAGTGAAAATACGGTTTAGTTTCGGTAATGGAAATTCTCCAGGACAGATCATACTTGGTTACTGGAATATTTGTCGATAGATAGGCATCCGAGTTTTATGTCTGTATGTAAATATATATTATTCTGGTAATTTTCACGAAAGCTAAATAATCGAAAACATGGTGTCCAAATACAAAGCCAACCATTGCGGTGCGGTTTTTAGGCGTAATGATGGCAGTTGAACAATTGAAAAGCGAAATTGCAAGAAAATTTAATTTCTGGTGGTTAAATTGATTGACATTCATTGGAAATTTTAAATGAATGGCAAAATTGTTCGCATTTTGAATTCGTTGTAAATTCATGCTAACTAGTTAAAATTAGTACAACATGGTAATTAATGGATAATTATATTATTCGCATAAGAGGGCTTTATTTGGATCTACTTCCATCCAAAATTAATTAATATTTACATTAATTAAAACATTTTGTTTATTATTACTTTACCAAGTAATAAATCGCAAATTTATTGTTAAAATGGTTGAAAATATCAAATTGTAACTTTCGTTATTCGAAAACATATTTTAAATACTCATTTTGCTCGAGTAGTCCGGGTTAGGTTGAAGTTAAAGAGATGACGGGTACAGAGAACGGAGATTTTTGTGGGAAGAATAGTTTTAGAAAAGACAATCTGTAAAAGTGGTGAAAACTGCATAAAAATCAACTCGCTGGGCAAGCAGATAGAAGAAGAGGGGGTTTTGGAATAGTGAGGGAATAGATTTTGGTAAAGAAGAATTGTTTTGCGCCATGACCATAGATGTCACCCTACTACAATTGTAGTAAAATCTACTATTATTTTGGTCCTGGAAAATTCACTACGCACTAAATGAAATCTGCTACTATTTTGTGTAAAATACATGAATCAACCAAAAAATTGTATTATACATGTTAAATGTAAAAAGCTTCTAACGAAGCTTCTAAAAAGCTTCTAACGAAGCTTCTAAAAAGCTTCTAACGAAGCTTCTAAAAAGCTTCTAACGATGTTGGTATTATGAATGATAAAGCTATTTAGCTTTATTTATACAAATTGGTATATCGGCATAGGTGGAAAGGGTTTTTTTTTCAAAATCTGCTACTATTAGTGTCAGTCTAATACTATTTTTGGCCCAATCTACTTTCCTCCAAAGGCAAATTGGTGACATCACTGGCTATGACCTTTCTGCTTTAAAATTGCGTAGAATTTGCTTGATTGGAATACAATTTACCAAGAATCTCACAAATAAGCACCTGCCATTGAAAAAAATAAACTCTTCCTCTGCCCGTCAAATCCCTTACCTGTTATTTCCGAAATGGCTGAATGGATTTGGAGGTGGTTTTTTTTTACAATTGAATAGGTTGTGCCTTAAATACATTCCTTCCTACTTAAATCTACTGACATCGTTCCCTGTGGCCCGTTTTCCGCTATCTTCCAAAGCGATTTGCATCAGATTTTTAACTTAACAATAATAGCTTTAGCGCGAAGACCTCGCATGTATCGTGGTCCAAGGCCAAAAAAGACAGCGATTCGGTCAGAAGGTGGGCAAGGGGGGCGGGGGGTTGCTTTTTTGCTTTTATATTTAGATAACATTGATATGATTATTTTTAATGCATTTTTCATTACTGAGCCGACCTATCAGTGTCTCTTTTGTTAATAATTTATTGTTTTTGTTGATCTTGAGCTCTTCTAACATACGACCAAGTGCAATATTTTTGATAAATAAGATAATCAAGGAAAAAAATTTCCCTCGTCAAACAAAAATGATGGAACATCATAAACAGTCCTTTTTTCATATCATCTACCAACTCATAAAATCATATAACATTTAAGCACATCATATTTTGTTAGCTTGTCTATCCCGAAAGACCCCAAAAATTCTTGTTAAGAGGGCTTTATTTGGATCTACTTCCATCCAAAATTAATTAATATTTACATTAATTAAAACATTTTGTTTATTATTACTTTACCAAGTAATAAATCGCAAATTTATTGTTAAAATGGTTGAAAATATCAAATTGTAACTTTCGTTATTCGAAAACATATTTTAAATACTCATTTTGCTCGAGTAGTCCGGGTTAGGTTGAAGTTAAAGAGATGACGGGTACAGAGAACGGAGATTTTTGTGGGAAGAATAGTTTTAGAAAAGACAATCTGTAAAAGTGGTGAAAACTGCATAAAAATCAACTCGCTGGGCAAGCAGATAGAAGAAGAGGGGGTTTTGGAATAGTGAGGGAATAGATTTTGGTAAAGAAGAATTGTTTTGCGCCATGACCATAGATGTCACCCTACTACAATTGTAGTAAAATCTACTATTATTTTGGTCCTGGAAAATTCACTACGCACTAAATGAAATCTGCTACTATTTTGTGTAAAATACATGAATCAACCAAAAAATTGTATTATACATGTTAAATGTAAAAAGCTTCTAACGAAGCTTCTAAAAAGCTTCTAACGAAGCTTCTAAAAAGCTTCTAACGAAGCTTCTAAAAAGCTTCTAACGATGTTGGTATTATGAATGATAAAGCTATTTAGCTTTATTTATACAAATTGGTATATCGGCATAGGTGGAAAGGGTTTTTTTTTCAAAATCTGCTACTATTAGTGTCAGTCTAATACTATTTTTGGCCCAATCTACTTTCCTCCAAAGGCAAATTGGTGACATCACTGGCTATGACCTTTCTGCTTTAAAATTGCGTAGAATTTGCTTGATTGGAATACAATTTACCAAGAATCTCACAAATAAGCACCTGCCATTGAAAAAAATAAACTCTTCCTCTGCCCGTCAAATCCCTTACCTGTTATTTCCGAAATGGCTGAATGGATTTGGAGGTGGTTTTTTTTTACAATTGAATAGGTTGTGCCTTAAATACATTCCTTCCTACTTAAATCTACTGACATCGTTCCCTGTGGCCCGTTTTCCGCTATCTTCCAAAGCGATTTGCATCAGATTTTTAACTTAACAATAATAGCTTTAGCGCGAAGACCTCGCATGTATCGTGGTCCAAGGCCAAAAAAGACAGCGATTCGGTCAGAAGGTGGGCAAGGGGGGCGGGGGGTTGCTTTTTTGCTTTTATATTTAGATAACATTGATATGATTATTTTTAATGCATTTTTCATTACTGAGCCGACCTATCAGTGTCTCTTTTGTTAATAATTTATTGTTTTTGTTGATCTTGAGCTCTTCTAACATACGACCAAGTGCAATATTTTTGATAAATAAGATAATCAAGGAAAAAAATTTCCCTCGTCAAACAAAAATGATGGAACATCATAAACAGTCCTTTTTTCATATCATCTACCAACTCATAAAATCATATAACATTTAAGCACATCATATTTTGTTAGCTTGTCTATCCCGAAAGACCCCAAAAATTCTTGTTAACCATAAAATTTATCATGTTGCCAAGCAGACGCGATGAACACTTGTAATAAATATGTATCGAAAGCAATGTTTTCTCGTAAAATTGTAAAATTATCTATTTTCCTCAGGAGCACATTTCGGATAGTTGCTAAGCGAAATTGGACGATCATTTGGCGAGTTTCTTATTTGCATATGGAAAATCTTTCAGAAAACAAAAATTATTTTGAAAAAGCGCTGTTTAGTTTTTTACTTTATTCACAAAAAGTTTCACGTAATTTACCAACTCTGGCAGTGACGCTAAATACTCCTCTTTCTCTTTAGCCTCTCATCAGATACATTTTGAACTGCTGAAGGGATTCTGATTCGATTTTCCATTTTATTGACAGTTATACCTCAAAAAATATTCTCATTGTTCAACATTTTCTGTGCGTACCTCCCCCCCCCCTGACCGTGCGGATATTTCTCTTGAAAAGATACCCCCATATCCCACTCCTGATATTTCTCTTGAAAAGATTTCTATATAGTTTTTGTCCCTAAAACTCCTGTTTTTTTAATTCTGAAGTGCGGGGGGGTGTCCATAAATACGTCATTTCAACCCCTTCTTCTCTTTCGCCCCCGCTTTCCCTTGTCAACTTTTTTTTTGCGATTTTTGTGTGGAATTTCATATGGAGGTAAAACAACCGTCAACCCTTCATCTTCCTTAGAAGTGTGACGCATTTTATGGACAGCCCCTAATTTACACCAGTTACGAAGAGTTTTGCCTCAGTTCCAAAGTGGACAAATCTGCGGAAATTCATAAGGAAAAAATCTGGACAGCAATCATGTATTCCGACGCGTCTCTGTCTTTCGACTTCGACGCAGCTTTTAACTCTTGACTTCGCCATATCTGCAGCTTGAAATTTCGCGGAATCGTCACTATGAATCGAAACGTGATTCTGACTGTCACTCCAGGATATTTGAAGCTGCAGATATGGCGAAGTCAAGAGTTAAAAGCTGCGTCGAAGTCGAAAGACAGAGACGCGTCGGAATACATGATTGGTGCCCAGGTTTCATAACAGGGATTATTTCAAAAAATTCTGTCACATGTTATGAATTTCATACGGAAAACAGATATGAAATATTTCATACCAAACAAGTGATGTCATAAATAAAAAGCTGGAAATTGATTTTGGTGTGAAGTTCCATTAACGAACTTAGCCTTGCATTTTACGAAAAACGAATCTGCGTAAAATTTCAAGCCTCTACCTCAATCCGTGCGCCCGCAATCCGCGCCACAGACAGACGGACGGACGGACGGACATGCAAAATTCAATTTTTTTAGCATTCTAAACACACTGGTGTTTTTTTTGTGTGTGATGACGGGATCTTGGCATTACAAACGGTAAGGCAAATTTAATATATCCTTTGGTTTCACCATACGGATATAAAATAAATTTCTTCTTTTTATGCTTTCCGGCATTTACTTTTCGTATTTCTCATACACCCATATGTCCAATGTACGCGATTTTTAACTTGTTTCAGCGATCAGTCAATTGTAAATGTCCCAAACTCCCATTAACTTACATTAATATTTGAGTATGTCGAGTATATATACTTAACTCGGAGAAATTGTCGGATGTGTGAATTATAATGCTAGAAAAATCAAGTTCGCAACATGAATCCCCATCAGAAAATACCTTTCATATTCCATGTTAAGTTGATAAAGGTGTTAAGCAACATTCGATTTTATTCAATATTTTATGCCATTACGAAAACACACTTTTATCCACCAACAAAAACCGAATAAAACGCTAATTTCACCAAAACAGAATAAAGACCGTTGGTAATAGCACTTATCGCCTTCAAAATAGTGGATAATTTGATTTTAAGAAAAAAAAATTCTTAACACCTTTATCAACTTAGCTCTTCATATAATTCTTTGCAGCATGGAATTTTGGTATGAAATTCAGTAGGAATTCCTGTATGAAATTCTGCGGAAACTTTTCATAAGCTATGAGCTTTAAAGTATTATGTAGTCACTCAATAAGTGATATGTAATTTGCAAAGAAATGTTTCATAAAGGAGGTAAATATTTCATACCATGAGTTGTTTCATTACGGTCAGTGAGAAATTCATCATAAAATTTTTCACCGCCGAAAAATTTCATAGGAAATATCCACTTGGGAATTATTATTGCAAGATATTTTTTAAAAAGTGCGAAATCGTAGGTCCACAAAAGGCGTAAAGCCTAATTTAGACTAACGATTGCGATTACGATTGAAGCTTCTCGACCAATGAGATCAAAGTTTTCAACGATAGGGATATGAAAGCTTTGCTTTCATTGGTCGAGGAAGCTCAATCGTAATCGCAATCGTTAGTCTGAATTGGGCTTAAGAGGGAAAGGCACAATTAATTTGATAACATGTTTAAAAATGGCAAAGTATTCACGAAACATTATTAAATCGATTTCCTGTCGGTTTGTAGAAATTTTTTTCACCCACTGGGTTTTATTTTCCGGTGGAAATTCTGTGCACACAACTTTTCCAGTAAACAATACTTTATTAAACTATGTCTAAGGAAGTAAAAAAAAATCAACAGAGTAAAAAATGTGGCATGAGTAAACCAGAAAAAAAAAATGATAACGTTTTGGGAGGTAAAACTAAAGTTCTTTGGACCCATGTGGTTTTTATATTTGATAAAGAGCCTCAAGAAACCATCACAGTCAATTTCAACCACATTCTTTAATAAAGTTTGTGATGTTTAGAAGAACAACCATAAGATATATTTATAAGAAGGTATAATAGAAGAAGTTTTTCGACTGTAAATAATGAAGTTGTCCAATGATTCTTCACAGTTTTGTTTGAAATTTTTACGGAGATTCACTTTGAGGGTAGTTTTTCTTTTAAAATGTCAAGGCAATATTGTAAGATTTTATATAAGCAATTTAGTAATACTGTTCTTACACAAGGATATCATGTAACTTTTAAGGATGGAATGTAGTACAGTTCAACGTATCTAAAAAAAGTCAATGGATTTCTAAAATTTAATCTAGGAAAAAATGCGTACACTAGTCATCCAGGGTGGACTAAATAAATAAATTTCCCGTTATATAAATTCTAATTGAAAAACTTTCTGCCGTTTTCAATTAAAGTTAAAGGGAGAAAGTGTATTAGGATAAAAAAAAAGCTGCACATATAGAAAACATTGAAGGGTGCTCTCGTCGTTACACAATTTTTCCGAGGAAAAATAGTTTGTTTTAGAGTTTAGAGGAAGTGATATATTCGTAAATGGATTAAAGCTAAAGTCTGTCAAATGGAATTTATAACCTTTCCCATTTTAAAAATTTTCAAATTGATTCACGTCAATCAGGGTAAATTTTCTTTTTCATGCCTAAATGAACATGAAAACTAGGGGTTTTTTTTACTTCCTTTTTAATTTGCGCTAACGATATCAATATTTTACAGTGGAATTTTTTTCATTTTTTAAAACTGAAACCTAATTTCGATTTTATTCACAAGTGTTCCGGTACGATTTTTAAATGCAAACTGAAGAGCTAAAGGAATAACATTGTAGATACAATTTAGGGAAAATAATAATGTTTTTGCCAGATATGCAACCCGGTTTTTTGAAACGAACGAAAAACCACTGAAACATTGAAATTTGAGTGTGCCAAAACCAAACCATGGTAAGGATCTTTGGCCCCATTTATGAGGGGGGACGATTCCGGAGACTCTACAATGACGAGTTCTATGAGAGATATCAGGACGTGCCCGTAGTCAAGCTCATAAGACTCAACAGACTCCGGTGGGCTGGTCATGTCGCTGGAATGAGTGAAAGTTACCCGGCTCGGAAAGTCTTCTGCGGTAGGTTATTAACAACAAGGTGACGAGGAAGACCCAACCTCAGATATGGCAAGACGAGTTTGACCAGGACGCGAAGAGAATTGGGATTCAAAGTTGGAGGACATCGGCACGTGACCGGGACCTCTGGCGAGAGACATTGCGGCAGGCCAAAACCGGAAACTAGTTGTAGTGCCGATAGAGAGAATGAAAGAGAGACGGGGAGAGAGGCAGAGAGAGAGGGGGGGGAGAGAGAGAGATAGAGGAGAGAGAGAGAGGAGAGAGAGAGAGAGGAGAGGGGGAGAGAGGGAGAGAGGGAGAGAGGGAGAGAGGGAGAGAGGGAGAGAGGGAGAGAGGGAGAGAGGGAGAGAGGGGGAGAGAGCGAGAGAGCGAGAGAGCGAGAGAGAGGAGAGAGAGAGAGAGGAGAGGGGGAGAGGGGGAGAGAGGGAGAGAGGGAGAGAGGGAGAGAGGGAGAAAGAGAGAAAGAGAGAGAGGGAGAAAGAGAGAGAGAGAAAGAGAGAGAGAGAGAGAGGGAGAAAGAGAAAGAGAGGGGGGGGGGAGAGGGGGAGGTGTATGTAAGAGAATATATAATAAATTTTATATAAAAAATCAAACTTGATTTGAAGTAAAAAGAATTAAAAAATGTGTGCTGCAAGAGGAATTTTTCGCATCTGAAATTCTAAGACTATCAATAATTAAAAATGCACCGCAGGCCAAATATTTTGAGAAATATCTTTCCTTTTTAAAAAATCGTTGAAAAATGCGCCACAGGCGAAAAAAAAAGAATTTACACCAACCCACATTTCAAGTACAGTATTTTTGGCATATTTGTTGGTCGCTTTTGTAGCCTTTGATAAACTAGAACACTAAATTGAAAGTCCAGGATAAAAGTTTAGCTCCTGGGACGCCGAGACAAATACCTAAATTCAATTCGGGACTGTCCCGGCTATTTCGGAACGTACGGTCACCCTATGTAAGGATAACGAGATTTTCACAAAAGCTTTTAAGAAAGTGTTCTCTGCAATTCTCACCGTATTTCAAAAACGTATACAAAATACTTTAATTCGGCACTGACGACGAGACCACGTTATAGTATTTTATTATTGCAATCTAGTTTATAATTACTAGTGACTCAATTTAATAAAAAAATGCTTCAAGGTTTCCCTTTTGTTAGGTCCCATCTTTTGTGAAGAGTTTGCGAACCAAAATACAAAAGTACCGGAAAAAACCTTCACCAAAAGAAAATTTTCAGTATTTTCAGTGTGTCAGATTTCCCTTAAAGAAACTGAAACTGAATCGAAAAAAAAACTACTACCCCACGAGAAAAGACATAAAAAAAAACCCGGAATCGCGGTACGCTTCCGGTAAGCTGGAAAAATCCCTGGAAAGCGTAATAAATTGGCCACTTTGCCCCGGAAAGTTTGTTCAGACAATGCAGATAATGTCTTGGAATGAGGAGTGTTAAACTTTTAAGTGCCGTACAGGATAATAAAACTTGTGGCTAAATGGCATGTTATATCCGCGAAATACAAGAGATTCGACTTGAGCTGTCCAAAAAACGGCGAAAGAAAAATTCATGCCGACATCCTGAATATCTTGGATAACATCTTCCCTAAAAAAATAAACAGAGACTCAACCGCCCATGGAACTACGTTGATCTTATGTTTTTTTATGTTTTATGGTCTCACCGTAAAACCTTGAATGCCATTTCCATATGAAAAAAAAAATACTCAGAAATGGAGAAGGGTAACATTGACTGTCGTTAGAATATTGATGCCTATGGTGAGGGGGAGGGGAGAGGGGGGTGGCTTGAACATCAAAAATTACGAGTATTTACTTAGTCTTATCACTTCATTTATTCATTTTTTTTTTTGGTCCGTCCTCCAAAAATTTTGATAACATTTATGCTGGGCTATACATAAAGTCATTAATATAAGATGTTTGATTGATGATTATGACAATAACTTTCTATTGCTTGCATTATGATAATTATTGTCAATTTCTAATCGGCTTCATGTGACACACAGACCATTAGATCGCATGAGATATTTTTTGATAAATGTCTTTGTTAAATTTGTTTCAAATACCCAAGGGTGTGTTGATATTAAAGCTAAGGGATTTTTTTCCCCAATGTTTCGGAATCTTTAATAAAATGACGGAATTTTTAGTGTCGAAAGGTATGTATTTCGTATTTAATTTGACTTACAATTTATGTGTATTGCAACAACTCTAACATTATTTTAATAGTGGAGAAAATTGAATCAAAAAACTTGTAGAAGACTAGCTTGCATACCCGTCGTAGCCGGTTCAAAGTTTTCAGCGTTGCCGGGTTAAAGTTTTTAACACCAAAAAATTGAGAAATAAGTTAAGAAAACGTTAGAATAATTTACCTGAAGAATAAAATATTAGTTTACATAAAAATATGAATTTTTATTTTACAAAATCTGAAATATCTCGATAACGGTAAAATATATCGATTTACGATAAAAGGCACAGACTGACAGACAGGAAGACATTTTTGTAATAATGCAAATGCAAAATCATTAAAAGTAAGTCAGTACAGTAGACGCAAAGCTAAAAGTTTTGCAACCATAGAATCCTGAAAATGTAAAATAAAAATTTAATTATCCAATTTGGAAGCACACTCCTTTGGCGTTTAGTTGTTAAACGAACTTCCATTTCATCGGTTCCTCTTCACATTTAACTAATAACACTCTCCTGCGGTCAACTTTTGAATCAAATTAAACTTTCAATGAACCACCCACCAAATTGGTTTAAATTTATACTCTGGCATATATCCGGCATCCCGAAATTAAAGCAGGACAACCTATAAATACGAACCAAGAATCAACCCCGACCTACTAACATAAAAGCGACCAAGAAATAATGATTTACTGCCACAAGTATTGTAAAATCCACTTAATAATTTATCTAAGACATTTAACATAAAAAGAAGGGGAAGCCCCCCCCCCCCCCCCCCTCCCACACCCCTCCATCTCCACTGGCTTTCTATCGACTGTAGTACCATTTAAAAGTCTATGTTTTCAATCTTCCATGACCAGAAACAAATTTCCAGAAGGATTCCGGCCGGCAGGTGATGCCAAGTGTATCTGGAAGCCAACAAAGTTCATCTTTAATTAAAACTTCATTGACTTTGATATTTGTCCGGAATTATCTATAATGGGAAACAGACAAAACCCGGAATAAGGGAAATATTTTATACTTTGGTAGGATCTAACAGATATTTATATCATGCTGTTTCAACATCTTTATCTATTTTCAATTTTCAATTTTCCATTTTCAATAAAACTTAATATTCTAATCGGGGTGTGGATTCCGCTCCCCTATAGCGAATAAATTTCCGGTTGTGTCAAATTCAGAAAATTCTATTTCTTTATCGCAAGTGCAATATTTTAGTCGGAATTGCAATTTGAAGATTAAAAAGAAAAAAAAACTTTGATGATTAGGGACTAAAGAGGATTCTAATTTTATTTTTCAAATGACAGGCGATCATTTGTCATTTTTTGATTTTTTTAGACTTATTTGAGCTAAAATTATTTGCTCAAATATATTTGCTTTCGTGTTTGCCAAACACGACTTTAAGCAAATATTTGCTAAGTGTGATGTAGTCCTTTCTGCGATGCGAGAGCTCGTATTTAGGAAAAATATTTCTAAGACCTTTTCGACTCGGGAAATATTTTTATCGAATTTTTAGAGGGTTGTTCTTGCTAGGAAAAATATTTCCGAGACCTTTTCTATCCGGGAAATATTTTTCTCGCATTTTTAGAGGCTTGTTCTGAGTAGGAAAAATATTTCCGAGACCTTTTCCACCCGGAAAATATTTTTCTCGAATTTTTAGAGGATTGTTCTGAGTAGGAAAAATATTTCCGAGACCTTTTCCACCCAAGACATATTTTCCTTGAATTTTTAGAGGCTTGTGATTAGTAGGAAAAATATTTCCGAGATCTTTTCTACCCGAGAGATATTTTTCTTGAATTTTTAGAGGCTTGCTCTGAGTAGGAAAAATATTTCCGAGACCTTTTACACCCGAGAAATATTTTTCTCGAATTTTTAGAGGCTTGTTCTTAGTAGAAAAAATATTTCCGAGACCTTTTACACCCGAGAAATATTTTTCTCGAATTTTTAGAGGCTTGTTCTTAGTAGGAAAAATATTTCCGAGACCTTTTACACCCGAGAAATATTTTTCTCAAATTTTTAGAGGCTTGTTCTTAGTAGGAAAAATATTTCCGAGACCTTTTCCACCCAAGAAATATTTTCCTTGAATTTTTAGAGGCTTGTTCTTAGTAGGAAAAATATTTCCGAGACCTTTTCCACCCAAGAAATATTTTTCTGGAATTTTTAGAGGCTTGTTCTTAGTAGGAAAAATATTTCCGATACCTTTTCCAGCCGGGAAATATTTTTCTCGAATTTTTAGAGACTTGTTCTTAGCAGGAAAAATATTTCTGAGACCTTTTCTAAGCGGGAAATATTTTTTTCGAATTTTTAGAGGCTTGTTCTGAGTAGGAAAAATATTTCCGAGACCTTTTCCACCCAAGAAATATTTTCCTTGAATTTTTAGAGGCTTGTTCTTAGTAGGAAAAATATTTCCGAGACCTTTTCCACCCAAGAAATATTTTTCTGGAATTTTTAGAGGCTTGTTCTTAGTAGGAAAAATATTTCCGATACCTTTTCCAGCCGGGAAATATTTTCCTTGAATTTTTAGAGGCTTGTTCTTAGCAGGAAAAATATTTCTGAGACCTTTTCTAAGCGGGAAATATTTTTTTCGAATTTTTAGAGGCTTGTTCTGAGTAGGAAAAATATTTCCGAGACCTTTTCCACCCAAGAAATATTTTCCTTGAATTTTTAGAGGCTTGTTCTTAGTAGGAAAAATATTTCCGAGACCTTTTCCACCCAAGAAATATTTTTCTCCAATTTTTAGAGGCTTGTTCTTAGTAGGAAAAATATTTCCGAGACATTTTCCACCCGGGAAATATTTTCCTTGAATCCCGGGAAATATTTTTTTCGAATATTTAGAGGCTTGTTCTTAGTAAAAAAAATATTTCCGAGACCTTTTCTAAGCGGGAAACATTTTTCTCGAATTTTTAGAGGCTTGTTCTTAGTAGGAAAAATATTTCCGAGACATTTTCCAGCCGGGAAATATTTTTCTCGAATTTTTAGAGGCTTGTTCTTAGTAGGAAAAATATTTCCGATACATTTTCCAGCCGGGAAATATTTTTCTCGAATTTTTAGAGGCTTGTTCTTAGTAGGAAAAATATTTCCGAGACCTTTTACACCCGAGAAATATTTTTCTCGAATTTTTAGAGACTTATTCTTAGCAAGAAAAATATTTCTGAGACCTTTTCTATCCGGGAAATATTTTTCTCGAATATTTAGAGGCTTGTTCTTAGTAGAAAAAATATTTCTGAGACCTTTTCTAAGCGGTAAATATTTTTTTTCGAATTTTTAGAGTCTTGTTCTTAGTAGTAAAAATATTTCCGAGACCTTTTACATCCGAGAAATATTTTTCTCGAATTTTTAGAGGCTTGTTCTTAGTAGGAAAAATATTTCCGAGACCTTTTCCACCGTGGAAATATTTTTCTCCAATTTTTAAAGGCTTGTTCTTAGTAGGAAAAATATTTCCGATACCTTTTCCAGCCGGGAAATATTTTTCTCGAATTTTTAGAGGCTTGTGCTTAGTAGGAAAAATATTTCCGAGATCTTTTCCACCCGAGAGATATTTTTCTTGAATTTTTAGAGACTTGTTCTGAGTAGGAAAAATATTTCCGAGACCTTTTCTAAGCGGGAAATATTTTTTTTCGAATTTTTAGCGGCTTGTTCTTAGCAGGAAAAATATTTCTGAGACCTTTTCTAAGCGGGAAATATTTTTTTCGAATATTTAGAGGCTTGTTCTTAGTAGAAAAAATATTTCCGAGACCTTTTCTAAGCGGGAAATATTTTTTTCGAATTTTTAGAGGCTTGTTCTGAGTAGGAAAAATATTTCCGAGACCTTTTCCACCCAAGAAATATTTTCCTTGAATTTTTAGAGGCTTGTTCTTAGTAGGAAAAATATTTCCGAGACCTTTTCCACCCAAGAAATATTTTTCTCGAATTTTTAGAGGCTTGCTCTGAGTAGGAAAAATATTTCCGAGACCTTTTCCACCGGGGAAATATTTTTCTCCAATTTTTAGAGGCTTGTTCTTAGTAGGAAAAATATTTCCGAGACATTTTCCACCCGGGAAATATTTTCCTTGAATCCCGGGAATTTTCCCTCCCGGGAAAATTTTTCAGGTTATTTAATAAAATTTCCATTGAAAAGTGTGGAAAATATATTTTTATGTAGAAAAAATCTTGTTTACGGCGAACATTTATGTGAAAATGTGGGAAAAATTTAATTAGGACTAAATGTTACCATAGGCGATAAGGAAGATGGAATAAAGTGTTTTGTTTGCTTTAACAAATTCTAAAAACTAGTAAAAAAATCCTTTTAGACGAATGGAATACCATGAGAAGGAAAAATACTTTTCAGTTTGAAACTTTCATAATAAAATCAAAAATACTTGTTGCGAAAAAAAAAAACAATTTGAAATTTCGCGCCTATGAAAAATATTAAACAAAAAATCCAATCGCCACACTCCTCCGCACCATGTTTGCGAAAATGTCCCAACCGCCTCCACATAGAGGCGGTTTTCGCTACCCACCGTTGGAATGGCTGAGAGAGAGAGCGTCCAGTGAGTCTGAGAAGGACGATTCTTCATTCTACAAATCATTCAGCGACGCCATTGTCTAAAAAAATTATTTTAATCATTAGTGCGGTTTATCGACAAAACTTTTAGCTTAAAATATTGCAAGTAAACGCGAAAAATATCGGCAATTATTTTTATCTTATCGAATAGTATCGAAATGCCGAATTGACAATAAAATTCTCTTCGAACGGAATCATTCCAAACTCCGGTAGATCTTTCAATGACAGTTAGCGGCGTCGCCGGAAGAAGCGATCACAAATTTTTCTTGCTTCTTTTTTCACCGGGAAATTTGATCAGTTTTTTTTTCGCGAGTGTTTGTGTGTGAGTTACAAGAAATGACTTTTAGTGTGTTTTTTTAGACGGATGGAATTATTTCCCTGTGGTAAGTGAAGCCATCATTTATTTTTTATTACTAATGTTGTGAATTATCGACTTTTTGGATGGAAAGTGATTTTCTTTTGCCGAAAAAAGGAAATCATCTAGAACTTGACAAAATACTCCAATTTTTATCGATTTGCATTGATTTGCATGACACTATTCCACGAAAACTTCTACGAATGTCTCTTAGAAAATTCTGGTTTTCTGGGAATGGCTATTTCTGAGCAGGAAAAATAGTTCCGCATCCTTGTCGATCCGGAAAATATTTTTTTCGAATTTTTAGAAGCTTGTTCTTAGTAGGAAAAATATTTCCGAGACCTTTTACATCCGAGAAATATTTTTCTCGAATTTTTAGAGGCTTGTTCTTAGTAGGAAAAATATTTCCGATACCTTTTCCAGCCGGGAAATATTTTTCTCGAATTTTTAGAGGCTTGTTCTTAGTAGGAAAAATATTTCCGAGACCTTTTACACCCGAGAAATTTTTTTCTCGAATTTTTAGAGACTTATTCTTAACAGGAAAAATATTTCTGAGACCTTTTCTAAGCGGGAAATATTTTTTTCGAATTTTTAGAGGCTTGCTCTGAGTAGGAAAAATATTTCCGAGACCTTTTCTAAGCGGGAAATATTTTTCTCCAATTTTTAAAGGCTTGTTCTTAGTAGGAAAAATATTTCCGAGACCTTTTCCACACGGGAAATATTTTTCTCGAATTTTTAGAGGCTTGTTCTTAGCAGGAAAAATATTTTCGAGACCTTTTCCACCCGCGAAATATTTTTCTCGAATTTTTAGAGGCTTGTTCTTAGTGGGAAAAATATTTCCGAGACCTTTTACATCCGAGAAATATTTTTTTCGAATTTTTAGAGGCTTGTTCTTAGTAGGAAAAATATTTCCGAGACCTTTTCCACCCAAGAAATATTTTCCTTGAATTTTTAGAGGCTTGTTCTTAGTAGGAAAAATATTTCCGAGACCTTTTCCACCCAAGAAATATTTTTCTGGAATTTTTAGAGGCTTGTTCTTAGTAGGAAAAATATTTCCGATACCTTTTCCAGCCGGGAAATATTTTTCTCGAATTTTTAGAGACTTGTTCTTAGCAGGAAAAATATTTCTGAGACCTTTTCTAAGCGGGAAATATTTTTTTCGAATTTTTAGAGGCTTGTTCTGAGTAGGAAAAATATTTCCGAGACCTTTTCCACCCAAGAAATATTTTCCTTGAATTTTTAGAGGCTTGTTCTTAGTAGGAAAAATATTTCCGAGGCCTTTTCCACCCAAGAAATATTTTTCTCGAATTTTTAGAGGCTTGCTCTGAGTAGGAAAAATATTTCCGAGACCTTTTCCACCGGGGAAATATTTTTCTCCAATTTTTAGAGGCTTGTTCTTAGTAGGAAAAATATTTCCGAGACATTTTCCACCCGGGAAATATTTTCCTTGAATCCCGGGAAATATTTTTTTCGAATTTTTAGCGGCTTGTTCTTAGCAGGAAAAATATTTCTGAGACCTTTTCTATCTGGGAAATATTTTTTTCGAATATTTAGAGGCTTGTTCTTAGTAAAAAAAATATTTTCGAGACCTTTTCTAAGCGGGAAACATTTTTCTCGAATTTTTGGAGGCTTGTTCTTAGTAGGAAAAATATTTCCGAGACATTTTCCAGCCGGGAAATATTTTTCTCGAATTTTTAGAGGCTTGTTCTTAGTAGGAAAAATATTTCCGAGACCTTTTACACCCGAGAAATATTTTTCTCCAATTTCTAGAGGCTTGTTCTTTTTAGGAAAAATATTTCCGAGACCTTTTCCACCCAAGAAATATTTTCCTTGAATTTTTAGAGGCTTGTTTTTAGTAGGAAAAATATTTCCGAGATCTTTTCCACCCGAGAGTTATTTTTCTTGAATTTTTAGAGGCTTGCTCTGAGTAGGAAAAGTATTTCCGAGACCTTTTACATCCGAGAAATATTTTTCTCGAATTTTTAGAGGCTTGTTCTTAGTAGGAAAAATATTTCCGAGACCTTTTCCACACGGAAACTATTTTTCTGGAATTTTTAGAGGCTTGTTCTTAGTAGGAAAAATATTTCCGAGACCTTTTCCACCGTGGAAATATTTTTCTCCAATTTTTAAAGGCTTGTTCTTAGTAGGAAAAATATTTCCGATACCTTTTCCAGCCGGGAAATATTTTTCTCGAATTTTTAGAGGCTTGTTCTTAGTAGGAAAAATATTTCCGAGACCTTTTACACCCGAGAAATATTTTTCTCGAATTTTTAGAGACTTATTCTTAGCAAGAAAAATATTTCTGAGACCTTTTCTATCCGGGAAATATTTTTCTCGAATATTTAGAGGCTTGTTCTTAGTAGAAAAAATATTTCTGAGACCTTTTCTAAGCGGTAAATATTTTTTTTCGAATTTTTAGAGTCTTGTTCTTAGTAGTAAAAATATTTCCGAGACCTTTTACATCCGAGAAATATTTTTCTCGAATTTTTAGAGGCTTGTTCTTAGTAGGAAAAATATTTCCGAGACATTTTCCAGCCGGGAAATATTTTTCTCGAATTTTTAGAGGCTTGTTCTTAGTAGGAAAAATATTTCCGAGACCTTTTACACCCGAGAAATATTTTTCTCCAATTTCTAGAGGCTTGTTCTTATTAGGAAAAATATTTCCGAGACCTTTTCCACCCAAGAAATATTTTCCTTGAATTTTTAGAGGCTTGTGCTTAGTAGGAAAAATATTTCCGAGATCTTTTCCACCCGAGAGTTATTTTTCTTGAATTTTTAGAGGCTTGCTCTGAGTAGGAAAAGTATTTCCGAGACCTTTTACATCCGAGAAATATTTTTCTCGAATTTTTAGAGGCTTGTTCTTAGTAGGAAAAATATTTCCGAGACCTTTTCCACACGGAAAATATTTTTCTGGAATTTTTAGAGGCTTGTTCTTAGTAGGAAAAATATTTCCGAGACCTTTTCCACCGTGGAAATATTTTTCTCCAATTTTTAAAGGCTTGTTCTTAGTAGGAAAAATATTTCCGATACCTTTTCCAACCGGGAAATATTTTTCTCGAATTTTTAGAGGCTTGTTCTTAGTAGGAAAAATATTTCCGAGACCTTTTACACCCGAGAAATATTTTTCTCGAATTTTTAGAGACTTATTCTTAGCAAGAAAAATATTTCTGAGACCTTTTCTATCCGGGAAATATTTTTCTCGAATATTTAGAGGCTTGTTCTTAGTAGGAAAAATATTTCCGATACCTTTTCCAGCCGGGAAATATTTTTCTCGAATTTTTAGAGGCTTGTGCTTAGTAGGAAAAATATTTCCGAGATCTTTTCCACCCGAGAGATATTTTTCTTGAATTTTTAGAGACTTGTTCTGAGTAGGAAAAATATTTCCGAGACCTTTTCTAAGCGGGAAATATTTTTTTTCGAATTTTTAGCGGCTTGTTCTTAGTAGGAAAAATATTTCCGAGACATTTTCCAGCCGGGAAATATTTTTCTCGAATTTTTAGAGGCTTGTTCTTAGTAGGAAAAATATTTCCGAGACCTTTTACACCCGAGAAATATTTTTCTCCAATTTCTAGATGCTTGTTCTTTTTAGGAAAAATATTTCCGAGACCTTTTCCACCCAAGAAATATTTTCCTTGAATTTTTAGAGGCTTGTTTTTAGTAGGAAAAATATTTCCGAGATCTTTTCCACCCGAGAGTTATTTTTCTTGAATTTTTAGAGGCTTGCTCTGAGTAGGAAAAGTATTTCCGAGACCTTTTACATCCGAGAAATATTTTTCTCGAATTTTTAGAGGCTTGTTCTTAGTAGGAAAAATATTTCCGAGACCTTTTCCACACGGAAACTATTTTTCTGGAATTTTTAGAGGCTTGTTCTTAGTAGGAAAAATATTTCCGAGACCTTTTCCACCGTGGAAATATTTTTCTCCAATTTTTAAAGGCTTGTTCTTAGTAGGAAAAATATTTCCGAGACCTTTTACACCCGAGAAATATTTTTCTCGAATTTTTAGAGACTTATTCTTAGCAAGAAAAATATTTCTGAGACCTTTTCTATCCGGGAAATATTTTTCTCGAATATTTAGAGGCTTGTTCTTAGTAGAAAAAATATTTCTGAGACCTTTTCTAAGCGGTAAATATTTTTTTTCGAATTTTTAGAGTCTTGTTCTTAGTAGTAAAAATATTTCCGAGACCTTTTACATCCGAGAAATATTTTTCTCGAATTTTTAGAGGCTTGTTCTTAGTAGGAAAAATATTTCCGAGACATTTTCCAGCCGGGAAATATTTTTCTCGAATTTTTAGAGGCTTGTTCTTAGTAGGAAAAATATTTCCGAGACCTTTTACACCCGAGAAATATTTTTCTCCAATTTCTAGAGGCTTGTTCTTATTAGGAAAAATATTTCCGAGACCTTTTCCACCCAAGAAATATTTTCCTTGAATTTTTAGAGGCTTGTGCTTAGTAGGAAAAATATTTCCGAGATCTTTTCCACCCGAGAGTTATTTTTCTTGAATTTTTAGAGGCTTGCTCTGAGTAGGAAAAGTATTTCCGAGACCTTTTACATCCGAGAAATATTTTTCTCGAATTTTTAGAGGCTTGTTCTTAGTAGGAAAAATATTTCCGAGACCTTTTCCACACGGAAAATATTTTTCTGGAATTTTTAGAGGCTTGTTCTTAGTAGGAAAAATATTTCCGAGACCTTTTCCACCGTGGAAATATTTTTCTCCAATTTTTAAAGGCTTGTTCTTAGTAGGAAAAATATTTCCGATACCTTTTCCAACCGGGAAATATTTTTCTCGAATTTTTAGAGGCTTGTTCTTAGTAGGAAAAATATTTCCGAGACCTTTTACACCCGAGAAATATTTTTCTCGAATTTTTAGAGACTTATTCTTAGCAAGAAAAATATTTCTGAGACCTTTTCTATCCGGGAAATATTTTTCTCGAATATTTAGAGGCTTGTTCTTAGTAGGAAAAATATTTCCGATACCTTTTCCAGCCGGGAAATATTTTTCTCGAATTTTTAGAGGCTTGTGCTTAGTAGGAAAAATATTTCCGAGATCTTTTCCACCCGAGAGATATTTTTCTTGAATTTTTAGAGACTTGTTCTGAGTAGGAAAAATATTTCCGAGACCTTTTCTAAGCGGGAAATATTTTTTTTCGAATTTTTAGCGGCTTGTTCTTAGCAGGAAAAATATTTCTGAGACCTTTTCTATCCGGGAAATATTTTTTTCGAATATTTAGAGGCTTGTTCTTAGTAGAAAAAATATTTCCGAGACCTTTTCTAAGCGGGAAATATTTTTTTTTTCGAATTTTTAGAGGCTTGTTCTTAGCAGGAAAAATATTTCTGAGACCTTTTCTAAGCGGGAAATATTTTTTTCGAATTTTTAGAGGCTTGTTCTGAGTAGGAAAAATATTTCCGAGACCTTTTCCACCCAAGAAATATTTTCCTTGAATTTTTAGAGGCTTGTTCTTAGTAGGAAAAATATTTCCGAGACCTTTTCCACCCAAGAAATATTTTTCTCGAATTTTTAGAGGCTTGTTCTTAGTAGGAAAAATATTTCCGATACCTTTTCCAGCCGGGAAATATTTTTCTCGAATTTTTAGAGACTTGTTCTTAGCAGGAAAAATATTTCTGAGACCTTTTCTAAGCGGGAAATATTTTCCTTGAATTTTTAGAGGCTTGCTCTGAGTAGGAAAAATATTTCCGAGACCTTTTCCACCGGGGAAATATTTTTCTCCAATTTTTAGAGGCTTGTTCTTAGTAGGAAAAATATTTCCGAGACATTTTCCACCCGGGAAATATTTTCCTTGAATCCCGGGAAATATTTTTTTCGAATTTTTAGCGGCTTGTTCTTAGCAGGAAAAATATTTCTGAGACCTTTTCTATCTGGGAAATATTTTTTTCGAATATTTAGAGGCTTGTTCTTATTAAAAAAAAATATTTTCGAGACCTTTTCTAAGCGGGAAACATTTTTCTCGAATTTTTAGAGGCTTGTTCTTAGTAGGAAAAATATTTCCGAGACCTTTTACACCCGAGAAATATTTTCCTTGAATTTTTAGAGGCTTGTGCTTAGTAGGAAAAATATTTCCGAGATCTTTTCCACCCGAGAGTTATTTTTCTTGAATTTTTAGAGGCTTGCTCTGAGTAGGAAAAGTATTTCCGAGACCTTTTACATCCGAGAAATATTTTTCTCGAATTTTTAGAGGCTTGTTCTTAGTAGAAAAAATATTTCTGAGACCTTTTACACCCGAGAAATATTTTTTTTCGAATTTTTAGTCTTGTTCTTAGTAGTAAAAATATTTCCGAGACCTTTTACATCCGAGAAATATTTTTCTCGAATTTTTAGAGGCTTGTGCTTAGTAGGAAAAATATTTCCGAGATCTTTTCCACCCGAGAGTTATTTTTCTTGAATTTTTAGAGGCTTGCTCTGAGTAGGAAAAATATTTCCGAGACCTTTTACATCCGAGAAATATTTTTCTCGAATTTTTAGAGGCTTGTTCTTAGTAGGAAAAATATTTCCGAGACCTTTTCCACACGGAAAATATTTTTCTGGAATTTTTAGAGGCTTGTTCTTAGTAGGAAAAATATTTCCGAGACCTTTTCCACCGTGGAAATATTTTTCTCCAATTTTTAAAGGCTTGTTCTTAGTAGGAAAAATATTTCCGATACCTTTTCCAGCCGGGAAATATTTTTCTCGAATTTTTAGAGGCTTGTTCTTAGTAGGAAAAATATTTCCGAGACCTTTTACACCCGAGAAATATTTTTCTCGAATTTTTAGAGACTTATTCTTAGCAAGAAAAATATTTCTGAGACCTTTTCTATCCGGGAAATATTTTTCTCGAATATTTAGAGGCTTGTTCTTAGTAGGAAAAATTTTTCCGATACCTTTTCCAGCCGGGAAATATTTTTCTCGAATTTTTAGAGGCTTGTGCTTAGTAGGAAAAATATTTCCGAGATCTTTTCCACCCGAGAGATATTTTTCTTGAATTTTTAGAGACTTGTTCTGAGTAGGAAAAATATTTCCGAGACCTTTTCTAAGAGGGAAATATTTTTTTTCGAATTTTTAGCGGCTTGTTCTTAGCAGGAAAAATATTTCTGAGACCTTTTCTATCCGGGAAATATTTTTTTCGAATATTTAGAGGCTTGTTCTTAGCAGGAAAAATATTTTCGAGACCTTTTCCACACGGGAAATATTTTTCTCGAATTTTTAGAGGCTTGTTCTTAGCAGGAAAAATATTTTCGAGACCTTTTCCACCCGCGAAATATTTTTCTCGAATTTTTAGAGGCTTGTTCTTAGTGGGAAAAATATTTCCGAGACCTTTTACATCCGAGAAATATTTTTTTCGAATTTTTAGAGGCTTGTTCTTAGTAGGAAAAATATTTCCGAGACCTTTTCCACCCAAGAAATATTTTCCTTGAATTTTTAGAGGCTTGTTCTTAGTAGGAAAAATATTTCCGAGACCTTTTCCACCCAAGAAATATTTTTCTGGAATTTTTAGAGGCTTGTTCTTAGTAGGAAAAATATTTCCGATACCTTTTCCAGCCGGGAAATATTTTTCTCGAATTCTTAGAGACTTGTTCTTAGCAGGAAAAATATTTCTGAGACCTTTTCTAAGCGGGAAATATTTTTTTCGAATTTTTAGAGGCTTGTTCTGAGTAGGAAAAATATTTCCGAGACCTTTTCCACCCAAGAAATATTTTCCTTGAATTTTTAGAGGCTTGTTCTTAGTAGGAAAAATATTTCCGAGGCCTTTTCCACCCAAGAAATATTTTTCTCGAATTTTTAGAGGCTTGCTCTGAGTAGGAAAAATATTTCCGAGACCTTTTCCACCGGGGAAATATTTTTCTCCAATTTTTAGAGGCTTGTTCTTAGTAGGAAAAATATTTCCGAGACATTTTCCACCCGGGAAATATTTTCCTTGAATCCCGGGAAATATTTTTTTCGAATTTTTAGCGGCTTGTTCTTAGCAGGAAAAATATTTCTGAGACCTTTTCTATCTGGGAAATATTTTTTTCGAATATTTAGAGGCTTGTTCTTAGTAAAAAAAATATTTTCGAGACCTTTTCTAAGCGGGAAACATTTTTCTCGAATTTTTGGAGGCTTGTTCTTAGTAGGAAAAATATTTCCGAGACATTTTCCAGCCGGGAAATATTTTTCTCGAATTTTTAGAGGCTTGTTCTTTTTAGGAAAAATATTTCCGAGACCTTTTCCACCCAAGAAATATTGTCCTTGAATTTTTAGAGGCTTGTTTTTAGTAGGAAAAATATTTCCGAGATCTTTTCCACCCGAGAGTTATTTTTCTTGAATTTTTAGAGGCTTGCTCTGAGTAGGAAAAGTATTTCCGAGACCTTTTACATCCGAGAAATATTTTTCTCGAATTTTTAGAGGCTTGTTCTTAGTAGGAAAAATATTTCCGAGACCTTTTCCACACGGAAACTATTTTTCTGGAATTTTTAGAGGCTTGTTCTTAGTAGGAAAAATATTTCCGAGACCTTTTCCACCGTGGAAATATTTTTCTCCAATTTTTAAAGGCTTGTTCTTAGTAGGAAAAATATTTCCGATACCTTTTCCAGCCGGGAAATATTTTTCTCGAATTTTTAGAGGCTTGTTCTTAGTAGGAAAAATATTTCCGAGACCTTTTACACCCGAGAAATATTTTTCTCGAATTTTTAGAGACTTATTCTTAGCAAGAAAAATATTTCTGAGACCTTTTCTATCCGGGAAATATTTTTCTCGAATATTTAGAGGCTTGTTCTTAGTAGAAAAAATATTTCTGAGACCTTTTCTAAGCGGTAAATATTTTTTTTCGAATTTTTAGAGTCTTGTTCTTAGTAGTAAAAATATTTCCGAGACCTTTTACATCCGAGAAATATTTTTCTCGAATTTTTAGAGGCTTGTTCTTAGTAGGAAAAATATTTCCGAGACATTTTCCAGCCGGGAAATATTTTTCTCGAATTTTTAGAGGCTTGTTCTTAGTAGGAAAAATATTTCCGAGACCTTTTACACCCGAGAAATATTTTTCTCCAATTTCTAGAGGCTTGTTCTTATTAGGAAAAATATTTCCGAGACCTTTTCCACCCAAGAAATATTTTCCTTGAATTTTTAGAGGCTTGTGCTTAGTAGGAAAAATATTTCCGAGATCTTTTCCACCCGAGAGTTATTTTTCTTGAATTTTTAGAGGCTTGCTCTGAGTAGGAAAAGTATTTCCGAGACCTTTTACATCCGAGAAATATTTTTCTCGAATTTTTAGAGGCTTGTTCTTAGTAGGAAAAATATTTCCGAGACCTTTTCCACACGGAAAATATTTTTCTGGAATTTTTAGAGGCTTGTTCTTAGTAGGAAAAATATTTCCGAGACCTTTTCCACCGTGGAAATATTTTTCTCCAATTTTTAAAGGCTTGTTCTTAGTAGGAAAAATATTTCCGATACCTTTTCCAACCGGGAAATATTTTTCTCGAATTTTTAGAGGCTTGTTCTTAGTAGGAAAAATATTTCCGAGACCTTTTACACCCGAGAAATATTTTTCTCGAATTTTTAGAGACTTATTCTTAGCAAGAAAAATATTTCTGAGACCTTTTCTATCCGGGAAATATTTTTCTCGAATATTTAGAGGCTTGTTCTTAGTAGGAAAAATATTTCCGATACCTTTTCCAGCCGGGAAATATTTTTCTCGAATTTTTAGAGGCTTGTGCTTAGTAGGAAAAATATTTCCGAGACCTTTTCTAAGCGGGAAATATTTTTTTTTCGAATTTTTAGCGGCTTGTTCTTAGCAGGAAAAATATTTCTGAGACCTTTTCTATCCGGGAAATATTTTTTTCGAATATTTAGAGGCTTGTTCTTAGTAGAAAAAATATTTCCGAGACCTTTTCTAAGCGGGAAATATTTTTTTTTCGAATTTTTAGAGGCTTGTTCTTAGCAGGAAAAATATTTCTGAGACCTTTTCTAAGCGGGAAATATTTTTTTCGAATTTTTAGAGGCTTGTTCTGAGTAGGAAAAATATTTCCGAGACCTTTTCCACCCAAGAAATATTTTCCTTGAATTTTTAGAGGCTTGTTCTTAGTAGGAAAAATATTTCCGAGACCTTTTCCACCCAAGAAATATTTTTCTCGAATTTTTAGAGGCTTGTTCTTAGTAGGAAAAATATTTCCGATACCTTTTCCAGCCGGGAAATATTTTTCTCGAATTTTTAGAGACTTGTTCTTAGCAGGAAAAATATTTCTGAGACCTTTTCTAAGCGGGAAATATTTTTTTCGAATTTTTAGAGGCTTGTTCTGAGTAGGAAAAATATTTCCGAGACCTGTTCCACCCAAGAAATATTTTCCTTGAATTTTTAGAGGCTTGTTCTTAGTAGGAAAAATATTTCCGAGGCCTTTTCCACCCAAGAAATATTTTTCTCGAATATTTAGAGGCTTGCTCTGAGTAGGAAAAATATTTCCGAGACCTTTTCCACCGGGGAAATATTTTTCTCCAATTTTTAGAGGCTTGTTCTTAGTAGGAAAAATATTTCCGAGACATTTTCCACCCGGGAAATATTTTCCTTGAATCCCGGGAAATATTTTTTTCGAATTTTTAGCGGCTTGTTCTTAGCAGGAAAAATATTTCTGAGACCTTTTCTATCTGGGAAATATTTTTTTCGAATATTTAGAGGCTTGTTCTTATTAAAAAAAAATATTTTCGAGACCTTTTCTAAGCGGGAAACATTTTTCTCGAATTTTTAGAGGCTTGTTCTTAGTAGGAAAAATATTTCCGAGACATTTTCCAGCCGGGAAATATTTTTCTTGAATTTTTAGAGGCTTGCTCTGAGTAGGAAAAGTATTTCCGAGACCTTTTACATCCGAGAAATATTTTTCTCGAATTTTTAGAGGCTTGTTCTTAGTAGAAAAAATATTTCTGAGACCTTTTACACCCGAGAAATATTTTTTTTCGAATTTTTAGTCTTGTTCTTAGTAGTAAAAATATTTCCGAGACCTTTTACATCCGAGAAATATTTTTCTCGAATTTTTAGAGGCTTGTGCTTAGTAGGAAAAATATTTCCGAGATCTTTTCCACCCGAGAGTTATTTTTCTTGAATTTTTAGAGGCTTGCTCTGAGTAGGAAAAATATTTCCGAGACCTTTTACATCCGAGAAATATTTTTCTCGAATTTTTAGAGGCTTGTTCTTAGTAGGAAAAATATTTCCGAGACCTTTTCCACACGGAAAATATTTTTCTGGAATTTTTAGAGGCTTGTTCTTAGTAGGAAAAATATTTCCGAGACCTTTTCCACCGTGGAAATATTTTTCTCCAATTTTTAAAGGCTTGTTCTTAGTAGGAAAAATATTTCCGATACCTTTTCCAGCCGGGAAATATTTTTCTCGAATTTTTAGAGGCTTGTTCTTAGTAGGAAAAATATTTCCGAGACCTTTTACACCCGAGAAATATTTTTCTCGAATTTTTAGAGACTTATTCTTAGCAAGAAAAATATTTCTGAGACCTTTTCTATCCGGGAAATATTTTTCTCGAATATTTAGAGGCTTGTTCTTAGTAGGAAAAATTTTTCCGATACCTTTTCCAGCCGGGAAATATTTTTCTCGAATTTTTAGAGGCTTGTGCTTAGTAGGAAAAATATTTCCGAGATCTTTTCCACCCGAGAGATATTTTTCTTGAATTTTTAGAGACTTGTTCTGAGTAGGAAAAATATTTCCGAGACCTTTTCTAAGCGGAAAATATTTTTTTTCGAATTTTTAGCGGCTTGTTCTTAGCAGGAAAAATATTTCTGAGACCTTTTCTATCCGGGAAATATTTTTTTCGAATATTTAGAGGCTTGTTCTTAGTAGAAAAAATATTTCCGAGACCTTTTCTAAGCGGGAAATATTTTTTTTTCGAATTTTTAGCGGCTTGTTCTTAGCAGGAAAAATATTTTCGAGACCTTTTCTAAGCGGGAAACATTTTTCTCGAATTTTTAGAGACTTGTTCTTAGCAGGAAAAATATTTTTGAGACCTTTTCTAAGCGGGAAATATTTTTTTCGAATTTTTAGAGGCTTGTTCTGAGTAGGAAAAATATTTCCGAGACCTTTTCCACCCAAGAAATATTTTCCTTGAATTTTTAGAGGCTTGTTCTTAGTAGGAAAAATATTTCCGAGATCTTTTCCACCCGCGAAATATTTTTCTCGAATTTTTAGAGGCTTGTTCTTAGTAGGAAAAATATTTCCGAGACCTTTTCCACCCGGGAAATAATTTTCTCGAATTTTTACAGGCTTGTTCTTAGTGGGAAAAATATTTCCGAGACCTTTTCCACTCGGGAAATATTTTTCTCGAATTTTTATAGTCTTGTTCTGAGTAGGAAAAATATTTCCGAGACATTTTCCACCCAAGAAATATTTTTCTCGAATTTTTAGAGGCTTGCTCTGAGTAGGAAAAATATTTCCGAGACCTTTTCCACCGGGGAAATATTTTTCTCCAATTTTTAGAGGCTTGTTCTTAGTAGGAAAAATATTTCCGAGACCTTTTCCACCCAAGAAATATTTTCCTTGAATTTTTAGAGGCTTGTTCTTAGTAGGAAAAATATTTCCGAGACCTTTTCCACCCAAGAAATATTTTTCTGGAATTTTTAGAGGCTTGTTCTTAGTAGGAAAAATATTTCCGATACCTTTTCCAGCCGGGAAAAATTTTTCTCGAATTTTTAGAGACTTGTTCTTAGCAGGAAAAATATTTCTGAGACCTTTTCTAAGCGGGAAATATTTTTTTCGAATTTTTAGAGGCTTGTTCTGAGTAGGAAAAATATTTCCGAGACCTTTTCCACCCAAGAAATATTTTCCTTGAATTTTTAGAGGCTTGTTCTTAGTAGGAAAAATATTTCCGAGGCCTTTTCCACCCAAGAAATATTTTTCTCGAATTTTTAGAGGCTTGCTCTGAGTAGGAAAAATATTTCCGAGACCTTTTCCACCGGAGAAATATTTTTCTCCAATTTTCAGAGGCTTGTTCTTAGTAGGAAAAATATTTCCGAGACATTTTCCACCCGGGAAATATTTTCCTTGAATCCCGGGAAATATTTTTTTCGAATTTTTAGCGGCTTGTTCTTAGCAGGAAAAATATTTCTGAGACCTTTTCTAAGCGGGAAATATTTTTTTCGAATTTTTAGAGGCTTGTTCTGAGTAGGAAAAATATTTCCGAGACCTTTTCCACCCAAGAAATATTTTCCTTGAATATTTAGAGGCTTGTTCTTAGTAAAAAAAATATTTTCGAGACCTTTTCTAAGCGGGAAACATTTTTCTCGAATTTTTAGAGGCTTGTTCTTAGTAGGAAAAATATTTCCGAGACATTTTCCAGCCGGGAAATATTTTTCTCGAATTTTTAGAGGCTTGTTCTTAGTAGGAAAAATATTTCCGAGACCTTTTACACCCGAGAAATATTTTTCTCCAATTTCTAGAGGCTTGTTCTTATTAGGAAAAATATTTCCGAGACCTTTTCCACCCAAGAAATATTTTCCTTGAATTTTTAGAGGCTTGTGCTTAGTAGGAAAAATATTTCCGAGATCTTTTCCACCCGAGAGTTATTTTTCTTGAATTTTTAGAGGCTTGCTCTGAGTAGGAAAAGTATTTCCGAGACCTTTTACATCCGAGAAATATTTTTCTCGAATTTTTAGAGGCTTGTTCTTAGTAGGAAAAATATTTCCGAGACCTTTTCCACACGGAAACTATTTTTCTGGAATTTTTAGAGGCTTGTTCTTAGTAGGAAAAATATTTCCGAGACCTTTTCCACCGTGGAAATATTTTTCTCCAATTTTTAAAGGCTTGTTCTTAGTAGGAAAAATATTTCCGATACCTTTTCCAGCCGGGAAATATTTTTCTCGAATTTTTAGAGGCTTGTTCTTAGTAGGAAAAATATTTCCGAGACCTTTTACACCCGAGAAATATTTTTCTCGAATTTTTAGAGACTTATTCTTAGCAAGAAAAATATTTCTGAGACCTTTTCTATCCGGGAAATATTTTTCTCGAATATTTAGAGGCTTGTTCTTAGTAGAAAAAATATTTCTGAGACCTTTTCTAAGCGGTAAATATTTTTTTTCGAATTTTTAGAGTCTTGTTCTTAGTAGTAAAAATATTTCCGAGACCTTTTACATCCGAGAAATATTTTTCTCGAATTTTTAGAGGCTTGTGCTTAGTAGGAAAAATATTTCCGAGATCTTTTCCACCCGAGAGTTATTTTTCTTGAATTTTTAGAGGCTTGCTCTGAGTAGGAAAAATATTTCCGAGACCTTTTACATCCGAGAAATATTTTTCTCGAATTTTTAGAGGCTTGTTCTTAGTAGGAAAAATATTTCCGAGACCTTTTCCACACGGAAAATATTTTTCTGGAATTTTTAGAGGCTTGTTCTTAGTAGGAAAAATATTTCCGAGACCTTTTCCACCGTGGAAATATTTTTCTCCAATTTTTAAAGGCTTGTTCTTAGTAGGAAAAATATTTCCGATACCTTTTCCAGCCGGAAAATATTTTTCTCGAATTTTTAGAGGCTTGTTCTTAGTAGGAAAAATATTTCCGAGACCTTTTACACCCGAGAAATATTTTTCTCGAATTTTTAGAGACTTATTCTTAGCAAGAAAAATATTTCTGAGACCTTTTCTATCCGGGAAATATTTTTCTCGAATATTTAGAGGCTTGTTCTTAGTAGGAAAAATATTTTCGATACCTTTTCCAGCCGGGAAATATTTTTCTCGAATTTTTAGAGGCTTGTGCTTAGTAGGAAAAATATTTCCGAGACCTTTTCCACCCGAGAGATATTTTTCTTGAATTTTTAGAGACTTGTTCTGAGTAGGAAAAATATTTCCGAGACCTTTTCTAAGCGGGAAATATTTTTTTTCGAATTTTTAGCGGCTTGTTCTTAGCAGGAAAAATATTTCTGAGACCTTTTCTATCCGGGAAATATTTTTTTCGAATATTTAGAGGCTTGTTCTTAGTAGAAAAAATATTTCCGAGACCTTTTCTAAGCGGGAAATATTTTTTTTTTCGAATTTTTAGAGGCTTGTTCTTAGCAGAAAAAATATTTTCGAGACCTTTTCTAAGCGGGAAACATTTTTCTCGAATTTTTAGAGACTTGTTCTTAGCAGGAAAAATATTTCTGAGACCTTTTCTAAGCGGGAAATATTTTTTTCGAATTTTTAGAGGCTTGTTCTGAGTAGGAAAAATATTTCCGAGACCTTTTCCACCCAAGAAATATTTTTCTCGAATTTTTAGAGGCTTGTTCTTAGTAGGAAAAATATTTCCGATACCTTTTCCAGCCGGGAAATATTTTTCTCGAATTTTTAGAGACTTGTTCTTAGCAGGAAAAATATTTCTGAGACCTTTTCTAAGCGGGAAATATTTTTTTCGAATTTTTAGAGGCTTGTTCTGAGTAGGAAAAATATTTCCGAGATCTATTACACCCAAGAAATATTTTCCTTGAATTTTTAGAGGCTTGTTCTTAGTAGGAAAAATATTTCCGAGGCCTTTTCCACCCAAGAAATATTTTTCTCGAATATTTAGAGGCTTGCTCTGAGTAGGAAAAATATTTCCGAGACCTTTTCCACCGGGGAAATATTTTTCTCCAATTTTTAGAGGCTTGTTCTTAGTAGGAAAAATATTTCCGAGACATTTTCCACCCGGGAAATATTTTCCTTGAATCCCGGGAAATATTTTTTTCGAATTTTTAGCGGCTTGTTCTTAGCAGGAAAAATATTTCTGAGACCTTTTCTATCTGGGAAATATTTTTTTCGAATATGTAGAGGCTTGTTCTTAGTAAAAAAAAATATTTTCGAGACCTTTTCTAAGCGGGAAACATTTTTCTCGAATTTTTAGAGGCTTGTTCTTAGTAGGAAAAATATTTCCGAGACATTTTCCAGCCGGGAAATATTTTTCTCGAATTTTTAGAGGCTTGTTCTTAGTAGGAAAAATATTTCCGAGACCTTTTACACCCGATAAATATTTTTCTCCAATTTCTAGAGGCTTGTTCTTATTAGGAAAAATATTTCCGAGACCTTTACCACCCAAGAAATATTTTCCTTGAATTTTTAGAGGCTTGTGCTTAGTAGGAAAAATATTTCCGAGATCTTTTCCACCCGAGAGTTATTTTTCTTGAATTTTTAGAGGCTTGCTCTGAGTAGGAAAAGTATTTCCGAGACCTTTTACATCCGAGAAATATTTTTCTCGAATTTTTAGAGGCTTGTTCTTAGTAGGAAAAATATTTCCGAGACCTTTTCCACACGGAAAATATTTTTCTGGAATTTTTAGAGGCTTGTTCTTAGTAGGAAAAATATTTCCGAGACCTTTTCCACCGTGGAAATATTTTTCTCCAATTTTTAAAGGCTTGTTCTTAGTAGGAAAAATATTTCCGATACCTTTTCCAGCCGGGAAATATTTTTCTCGAATTTTTAGAGGCTTGTGCTTAGTAGGAAAAATATTTCCGAGATCTTTTCCACCCGAGAGATATTTTTCTTGAATTTTTAGAGACTTGTTCTGAGTAGGAAAAATATTTCCGAGACCTTTTCTAAGCGGGAAATATTTTTTTTCGAATTTTTAGCGGCTTGTTCTTAGCAGGAAAAATATTTCTGAGACCTTTTCTATCCGGGAAATATTTTTTTCGAATATTTAGAGGCTTGTTCTTAGTAGGAAAAATATTTCCGAGACCTTTTACACCCGAGAAATATTTTTCTCGAATTTTTAGAGACTTATTCTTAGCAAGAAAAATATTTCTGAGACCTTTTCTATCCGGGAAATATTTTTCTCGAATATTTAGAGGCTTGTTCTTAGTAGAAAAAATATTTCTGAGACCTTTTCTAAGCGGTAAATATTTTTTTTCGAATTTTTAGAGTCTTGTTCTTAGTAGTAAAAATATTTCCGAGACCTTTTCCACACGGAAACTATTTTTCTGGAATTTTTAGAGGCTTGTTCTTAGTAGGAAAAATATTTCCGAGACCTTTTCCACCGTGGAAATATTTTTCTCCAATTTTTAAAGGCTTGTTCTTAGTAGGAAAAATATTTCCGATACCTTTTCCAGCCGGGAAATATTTTTCTCGAATTTTTAGAGGCTTGTTCTTAGTAGGAAAAATATTTCCGAGACCTTTTCCACACGGAAAATATTTTTCTGGAATTTTTAGAGGCTTGTTCTTAGTAGGAAAAATATTTCCGAGACCTTTTCCACCGTGGAAATATTTTTCTCCAATTTTTAAAGGCTTGTTCTTAGTAGGAAAAATATTTCCGATACCTTTTCCAGCCGGGAAATATTTTTCTCGAAATTTTAGAGGCTTGTGCTTAGTAGGAAAAATATTTCCGAGATCTTTTCCACCCGAGAGATATTTTTCTTGAATTTTTAGAGACTTGTTCTGAGTAGGAAAAATATTTCCGAGACCTTTTCTAAGCGGGAAATATTTTTTTTCGAATTTTTAGCGGCTTGTTCTTAGCAGGAAAAATATTTCTGAGACCTTTTCTATCCGGGAAATATTTTTTTCGAATATTTAGAGGCTTGTTCTTAGTAGAAAAAATATTTCCGAGACCTTTTCTAAGCGGGAAATATTTTTTTTTCGAATTTTTAGAGGCTTGTTCTTAGCAGGAAAAATATTTTCGAGACCTTTTCTAAGCGGGAAACATTTTTCTCGAATTTTTAGAGACTTGTTCTTAGCAGGAAAAATATTTCTGAAACCTTTTCTAAGCGGGAAATATTTTTTTCGAATTTTTAGAGGCTTGTTCTGAGTAGGAAAAATATTTCCGAGACCTTTTCCACACGGAAAATATTTTTCTGGAATTTTTAGAGGCTTGTTCTTAGTAGGAAAAATATTTCCGAGACCTTTTCCACCGTGGAAATATTTTTCTCGAATTTTTAGAGGCTTGTGCTTAGTAGGAAAAATATTTCCGAGATCTTTTCCACCCGAGAGATATTTTTCTTGAATTTTTAGAGACTTGTTCTGAGTAGGAAAAATATTTCCGAGACCTTTTCTAAGCGGGAAATATTTTTTTTCGAATTTTTAGCGGCTTGTTCTTAGCAGGAAAAATATTTCTGAGACCTTTTCTATCCGGGAAATATTTTTTTCGAATATTTAGAGGCTTGTTCTTAGTAGAAAAAATATTTCCGAGACCTTTTCTAAGCGGGAAATATTTTTTTTTTCGAATTTTTAGAGGCTTGTTCTTAGCAGGAAAAATATTTTCGAGACCTTTTCTAAGCGGGAAACATTTTTCTCGAATTTTTAGAGACTTGTTCTTAGCAGGAAAAATATTTCTGAGACCTTTTCTAAGCGGGAAATATTTTTTTCGAATTTTTAGAGGCTTGTTCTGAGTAGGAAAAATATTTCCGAGACCTTTTCCACCCAAGAAATATTTTTCTCGAATTTTTAGAGGCTTGTTCTTAGTAGGAAAAATATTTCCGATACCTTTTCCAGCCGGGAAATATTTTTCTCGAATTTTTAGAGACTTGTTCTTAGCAGGAAAAATATTTCTGAGACCTTTTCTAAGCGGGAAATATTTTTTTCGAATTTTTAGAGGCTTGTTCTGAGTAGGAAAAATATTTCCGAGATCTATTACACCCAAGAAATATTTTCCTTGAATTTTTAGAGGCTTGTTCTTAGTAGGAAAAATATTTCCGAGGCCTTTTCCACCCAAGAAATATTTTTCTCGAATATTTAGAGGCTTGCTCTGAGTAGGAAAAATATTTCCGAGACCTTTTCCACCGGGGAAATATTTTTCTCCAATTTTTAGAGGCTTGTTCTTAGTAGGAAAAATATTTCCGAGACATTTTCCACCCGGGAAATATTTTCCTTGAATCCCGGGAAATATTTTTTTCGAATTTTTAGCGGCTTGTTCTTAGCAGGAAAAATATTTCTGAGACCTTTTCTATCTGGGAAATATTTTTTTCGAATATGTAGAGGCTTGTTCTTAGTAAAAAAAAATATTTTCGAGACCTTTTCTAAGCGGGAAACATTTTTCTCGAATTTTTAGAGGCTTGTTCTTAGTAGGAAAAATATTTCCGAGACATTTTCCAGCCGGGAAATATTTTTCTCGAATTTTTAGAGGCTTGTTCTTAGTAGGAAAAATATTTCCGAGACCTTTTACACCCGATAAATATTTTTCTCCAATTTCTAGAGGCTTGTTCTTATTAGGAAAAATATTTCCGAGACCTTTACCACCCAAGAAATATTTTCCTTGAATTTTTAGAGGCTTGTTCTTAGTAGGAAAAATATTTCCGAGACCTTTTCCACACGGAAAATATTTTTCTGGAATTTTTAGAGGCTTGTTCTTAGTAGGAAAAATATTTCCGAGACCTTTTCCACCGTGGAAATATTTTTCTCCAATTTTTAAAGGCTTGTTCTTAGTAGGAAAAATATTTCCGATACCTTTTCCAGCCGGGAAATATTTTTCTCGAATTTTTAGAGGCTTGTGCTTAGTAGGAAAAATATTTCCGAGATCTTTTCCACCCGAGAGATATTTTTCTTGAATTTTTAGAGACTTGTTCTGAGTAGGAAAAATATTTCCGAGACCTTTTCTAAGCGGGAAATATTTTTTTTCGAATTTTTAGCGGCTTGTTCTTAGCAGGAAAAATATTTCTGAGACCTTTTCTATCCGGGAAATATTTTTTTCGAATATTTAGAGGCTTGTTCTTAGTAGAAAAAATATTTCCGAGACCTTTTACACCCGAGAAATATTTTTCTCGAATTTTTAGAGACTTATTCTTAGCAAGAAAAATATTTCTGAGACCTTTTCTATCCGGGAAATATTTTTCTCGAATATTTAGAGGCTTGTTCTTAGTAGAAAAAATATTTCTGAGACCTTTTCTAAGCGGTAAATATTTTTTTTCGAATTTTTAGAGTCTTGTTCTTAGTAGTAAAAATATTTCCGAGACCTTTTCCACACGGAAACTATTTTTCTGGAATTTTTAGAGGCTTGTTCTTAGTAGGAAAAATATTTCCGAGACCTTTTCCACCGTGGAAATATTTTTCTCCAATTTTTAAAGGCTTGTTCTTAGTAGGAAAAATATTTCCGATACCTTTTCCAGCCGGGAAATATTTTTCTCGAATTTTTAGAGGCTTGTTCTTAGTAGGAAAAATATTTCCGAGACCTTTTCCACACGGAAAATATTTTTCTGGAATTTTTAGAGGCTTGTTCTTAGTAGGAAAAATATTTCCGAGACCTTTTCCACCGTGGAAATATTTTTCTCCAATTTTTAAAGGCTTGTTCTTAGTAGGAAAAATATTTCCGATACCTTTTCCAGCCGGGAAATATTTTTCTCGAGTTTTTAGAGGCTTGTTCTTAGTAGGAAAAATATTTCCGAGACCTTTTACACCCGAGAAATATTTTTCTCGAATTTTTAGAGACTTATTCTTAGCAAGAAAAATATTTCTGAGACCTTTTCTATCCGGGAAATATTTTTCTCGAATATTTAGAGGCTTGTTCTTAGTAGAAAAAATATTTCTGAACCCTTTTCTAAGCGGTAAATATTTTTTTTCGAATTTTTAGAGTCTTGTTTTTAGTAGTAAAAATATTTCCGAGACCTTTTACATCCGAGAAATATTTTTCTCGAATTTTTAGAGGCTTGTGCTTAGTAGGAAAAATATTTCCGAGATCTTTTCCACCCGAGAGTTATTTTTCTTGAATTTTTAGAGGCTTGCTCTGAGTAGGAAAAATATTTCCGAGACCTTTTACATCCGAGAAATATTTTTCTCGAATTTTTAGAGGCTTGTTCTTAGTAGGAAAAATATTTCCGAGACCTTTTCCACACGGAAAATATTTTTCTGGAATTTTTAGAGGCTTGTTCTTAGTAGGAAAAATATTTCCGAGACCTTTTCCACCGTGGAAATATTTTTCTCCAATTTTTAAAGGCTTGTTCTTAGTAGGAAAAATATTTCCGATACCTTTTCCAGCCGGGAAATATTTTTCTCGAATTTTTAGAGGCTTGTGCTTAGAGGAAAAATATTTCCGAGATCTTTTCCACCCGAGAGATATTTTTCTTGAATTTTTAGAGACTTGTTCTGAGTAGGAAAAATATTTCCGAGACCTTTTCTAAGCGGGAAATATTTTTTTTCGAATTTTTAGCGGCTTGTTCTTAGCAGGAAAAATATTTCTGAGACCTTTTCTATCCGGGAAATATTTTTTTCGAATATTTAGAGGCTTGTTCTTAGTAGAAAAAATATTTCCGAGACCTTTTATAAGCGGGAAATATTTTTTTCGAATTTTTAGAGGCTTGTTCTGAGTAGGAAAAATATTTCCGAGACCTTTTCCACCCAAGAAATATTTTCCTTGAATTTTTAGAGGCTTGTTCTTAGTAGGAAAAATATTTCCGAGACCTTTTCCACCCAAGAAATATTTTTCTCGAATTTTTAGAGGCTTGCTCTGAGTAGGAAAAATATTTCCGAGACCTTTTCCACCGGGGAAATATTTTTCTCGAATTTTTAGAGGCTTGTTCTTAGTAGGAAAAATATTTCCGAGACATTTTCCACCCGGGAAATATTTTCCTTGAATCCCGGGAATTTTCCCTCCCGGGAAAATTTTTCAGGTTATTTAATAAAATTTCCATTGAAAAGTGTGGAAAATATATTTTTATGTAGAAAAAATCTTGTTTACGGCGAACATTTATGTGAAAATGTGGGAAAAATTTAATTAGGACTAAATGTTACCATAGGCGATAAGGAAGATGGAATAAAGTGTTTTGTTTGCTTTAACAAATTCTAAAAACTAGTAAAAAAATCCTTTTAGACGAATGGAATACCATGAGAAGGAAAAATACTTTTCAGTTTGAAACTTTCATAATAAAATCAAAAATACTTGTTGTGAAAAAAAAAACAATTTGAAATTTCGCGCCTATGAAAAATATTAAACAAAAAATCCAATCGCCACACTCCTCCGCACCATGTTTGCAAAAATGTCCCAACCGCCTCCACATAGAGGCGGTTTTCGCTACCCACCGTTGGAATGGCTGAGAGAGAGAGCGTCCAGTGAGTCTGAGAAGGACGATTCTTCATTCTACAAATCATTCAGCGACGCCATTGTCTAAAAAAATTATTTTAATCATTAGTGCGGTTTATCGACAAAACTTTTAGCTTAAAATATTGCAAGTAAACGCGAAAAATATCGGCAATTATTTTTATCTTATCGAATAGTATCGAAATGCCGAATTGACAATAAAATTCTCTTCGAACGGAATCATTCCAAACTCCGGTAGATCTTTCAATGACAGTTAGCGGCGTCGCCGGAAGAAGCGATCACAAATTTTTCTTGCTTCTTTTTTCACCGGGAAATTTGATCAGTTTTTTTTTCGCGAGTGTTTGTGTGTGAGTTACAAGAAATGACTTTTAGTGTGTTTTTTTAGACGGATGGAATTATTTCCCTGTGGTAAGTGAAGCCATCATTTATTTTTTATTACTAATGTTGTGAATTATCGACTTTTTGGATGGAAAGTGATTTTCTTTTGCCGAAAAAAGGAAATCATCTAGAACTTGACAAAATACTCCAATTTTTATCGATTTGCATTGATTTGCATGACACTATTCCACGAAAACTTCTACGAATGTCTCTTAGAAAATTCTGGTTTTCTGGGAATGGCTATTTCTGAGCAGGAAAAATAGTTCCGCATCCTTGTCGATCCGGAAAATATTTTTTTCGAATTTTTAGAAGCTTGTTCTTAGTAGGAAAAATATTTCCGAGACCTTTTACATCCGAGAAATATTTTTCTCGAATTTTTAGAGGCTTGTTCTTAGTAGGAAAAATATTTCCGATACCTTTTCCAGCCGGGAAATATTTTTCTCGAATTTTTAGAGGCTTGTTCTTAGTAGGAAAAATATTTCCGAGACCTTTTACACCCGAGAAATTTTTTTCTCGAATTTTTAGAGACTTATTCTTAACAGGAAAAATATTTCTGAGACCTTTTCTAAGCGGGAAATATTTTTTTCGAATTTTTAGAGGCTTGCTCTGAGTAGGAAAAATATTTCCGAGACCTTTTTTAAGCGGGAAATATTTTTCTCCAATTTTTAAAGGCTTGTTCTTAGTAGGAAAAATATTTCCGAGACCTTTTCCACACGGGAAATATTTTTCTCGAATTTTTAGAGGCTTGTTCTTAGCAGGAAAAATATTTTCGAGACCTTTTCCACCCGCGAAATATTTTTCTCGAATTTTTAGAGGCTTGTTCTTAGTGGGAAAAATATTTCCGAGACCTTTTACATCCGAGAAATATTTTTTTCGAATTTTTAGAGGCTTGTTCTTAGTAGGAAAAATATTTCCGAGACCTTTTCCACCCAAGAAATATTTTCCTTGAATTTTTAGAGGCTTGTTCTTAGTAGGAAAAATATTTCCGAGACCTTTTCCACCCAAGAAATATTTTTCTGGAATTTTTAGAGGCTTGTTCTTAGTAGGAAAAATATTTCCGATACCTTTTCCAGCCGGGAAATATTTTTCTCGAATTTTTAGAGACTTGTTCTTAGCAGGAAAAATATTTCTGAGACCTTTTCTAAGCGGGAAATATTTTTTTCGAATTTTTAGAGGCTTGTTCTGAGTAGGAAAAATATTTCCGAGACCTTTTCCACCCAAGAAATATTTTCCTTGAATTTTTAGAAGCTTGTTCTTAGTAGGAAAAATATTTCCGAGGCCTTTTCCACCCAAGAAATATTTTTCTCGAATTTTTAGAGGCTTGCTCTGAGTAGGAAAAATATTTCCGAGACCTTTTCCACCGGGGAAATATTTTTCTCCAATTTTTAGAGGCTTGTTCTTAGTAGGAAAAATATTTCCGAGACATTTTCCACCCGGGAAATATTTTCCTTGAATCCCGGGAAATATTTTTTTCGAATTTTTAGCGGCTTGTTCTTAGCAGGAAAAATATTTCTGAGACCTTTTCTATCTGGGAAATATTTTTTTCGAATATTTAGAGGCTTGTTCTTAGTAAAAAAAATATTTTCGAGACCTTTTCTAAGCGGGAAACATTTTTCTCGAATTTTTGGAGGCTTGTTCTTAGTAGGAAAAATATTTCCGAGACATTTTCCAGCCGGGAAATATTTTTCTCGAATTTTTAGAGGCTTGTTCTTAGTAGGAAAAATATTTCCGAGACCTTTTACACCCGAGAAATATTTTTCTCCAATTTCTAGAGGCTTGTTCTTTTTAGGAAAAATATTTCCGAGACCTTTTCCACCCAAGAAATATTTTCCTTGAATTTTTAGAGGCTTGTTTTTAGTAGGAAAAATATTTCCGAGATCTTTTCCACCCGAGAGTTATTTTTCTTGAATTTTTAGAGGCTTGCTCTGAGTAGGAAAAGTATTTCCGAGACCTTTTACATCCGAGAAATATTTTTCTCGAATTTTTAGAGGCTTGTTCTTAGTAGGAAAAATATTTCCGAGACCTTTTCCACACGGAAACTATTTTTCTGGAATTTTTAGAGGCTTGTTCTTAGTAGGAAAAATATTTCCGAGACCTTTTCCACCGTGGAAATATTTTCCTTGAATTTTTAGAGGCTTGTTCTTAGTAGGAAAAATATTTCCGAGGCCTTTTCCACCCAAGAAATATTTTTCTCGAATTTTTAGAGGCTTGCTCTGAGTAGGAAAAATATTTCCGAGACCTTTTCCACCGGGGAAATATTTTTCTCCAATTTTTAGAGGCTTGTTCTTAGTAGGAAAAATATTTCCGAGACATTTTCCACCCGGGAAATATTTTCCTTGAATCCCGGGAAATATTTTTTTCGAATTTTTAGAGGCTTGTTCTGAGTAGGAAAAATATTTCCGAGACCTTTTCCACCCAAGAAATATTTTCCTTGAATTTTTAGAGGCTTGTTCTTAGTAGGAAAAATATTTCCGAGGCCTTTTCCACCCAAGAAATATTTTTCTCGAATTTTTAGAGGCTTGCTCTGAGTAGGAAAAATATTTCCGAGACCTTTTCCACCGGGGAAATATTTTTCTCCAATTTTTAGAGGCTTGTTCTTAGTAGGAAAAATATTTCCGAGACATTTTCCACCCGGGAAATATTTTCCTTGAATCCCGGGAAATATTTTTTTCGAATTTTTAGCGGCTTGTTCTTAGCAGGAAAAATATTTCTGAGACCTTTTCTATCTGGGAAATATTTTTTTCGAATTTTTAGAAGCTTGTTCTTAGTAGGAAAAATATTTCCGAGACCTTTTACATCCGAGAAATATTTTTCTCGAATTTTTAGAGGCTTGTTCTTAGTAGGAAAAATATTTCCGATACCTTTTCCAGCCGGGAAATATTTTTCTCGAATTTTTAGAGGCTTGTTCTTAGTAGGAAAAATATTTCCGAGACCTTCTACACCCGAAAAATATTTTTCTCGAATTTTTAGAGACTTATTCTTAACAGGAAAAATATTTCTGAGACCTTTTCTAAGCGGAAAATATTTTTTTTCGAATTTTTAGAGGCTTGCTCTGAGTAGGAAAAATATTTCCGAGACCTTTTCCACCCGGGAAATATTTTTCTCCAATTTTTAAAGGCTTGTTCTTAGTAGGAAAAATATTTCCGAGACCTTTTCCACACGGGAAATATTTTTCTCGAATTTTTAGAGGCTTGTTCTTAGCAGGAAAAATATTTTCGAGACCTTTTCCACCCGCGAAATATTTTTCTCGAATTTTTAGAGGCTTGTTCTTAGTGGGAAAAATATTTCCGAGACCTTTTCCACCCGGGAAATATTTTTCTCGAATTTTTAGAGGCTTGTTCTTAGCAGGAAAAATATTTCTGAGACCTTGTCTAAGCGGGAAATATTTTTTTTCGAATTTTTAGAGGCTTGTTCTTAGCAGGATAAATATTTCTGACACTTTTCCACCCGGGAAATATTTTTTTCGAATTTTTAGCGGCTTGTTCTTAGTAGGAAAAATATTTCCGAGACCTTTTACATCCGAGAAATATTTTTCTCGAATTTTTAGATGCTTGTTCTTAGTAGGAAAAATATTTCCGAGACCTTTTCCACCCGGGAAATAATTTTCTCGAATTTTTACAGGCTTGTTCTTAGTAGGAAAAATATTTCCGAACCTTTTCCACCCGCAAAATAATTTTCTCGATTTTTTAAAGGCTTGTTTTTAGTAGGAAAAATATTTCCGACACCTTTTCTATTCGGAGTATATTTTCTCGAATTTTTAGAGGCTTGTTTTTAGTAGGAAAAATATTTCCGAGACCTTTTCCATTCGGGAAATATTTTTCTCGAATTTTTAGAGGCTTGTTCTTAGTAGGAAAAATATTTCCGAGACCTTTTCCAACCGCGAAATATTTTTCTCGAATTTTTAGAGGCTTGTTCTTAGTAGGAAAAATATTTCCGAACCTTTTCCACCCGCGAAATAATTTTCTCGAATTTTTAGAGGCTTGTTTTTAGTAGGAAAAATATTTCCGAGACCTTTTCCATTCGGGAAATATTTTTCTCGAATTTTTAGAGGCTTGTTCTTAGTGGGAAAAATATTTCCGAGACCTTTTCCAACCGCGAAATATTTTTCTCGAATTTTTAGAGGCTTGTTCTTAGTAGGAAAAATATTTCCGAGACCTTTTCCACCCGCGAAATAATTTCCTCGAATTTTTACAGGCTTGTTCTTAGTGGGAAAGATATTTCCGAGACCTTTTCCACACGGGAAATATTTTTATCGAATTTTTAGAGGCTTGTTCTTAGTAGGAAAAACATTTCCGAGACATTTCCCAGCCGCGAAATATTTTTCTCGAATTTTTAGAGGCTTGTTCTTAGTGAAAAAAATTTTTCCGAGACCTTTTCTATTCGGGGTATAATTTTCTCGAATTTTTAGAGGCTTGTTCTTAGTAGTAAAAATATTTCCAAGACCTTTTCCACCCGGGAAATATTTTTCTCGAATTTTTAGAGGCTTTTTCTTAGTTAAAAAAATATTTCCGAGACCTTTTCTATTCGGGAAATATTTTTCTCGAATTTTTAGAGGCTTGTTCTGAGTAGGAAAAATATTTCCGAGACCTTTTCCACCCGGGAAATAATTTTCTCGAATTTTTAAAGGCTTGTTTTTAGTAGGAAAAATATTTCCGAGACCTTTTCCACCCGGGAAATATTTTTCTCCAATTTTTAAAGGCTTGTTCTTAGTAGGAAAAATATTTCCGAGACCTTTTCCACACGGGAAATATTTTTCTCGAATTTTTAGAGGCTTGTTCTTAGCAGGAAAAATATTTTCGAGACCTTTTCCACCCGCGAAATATTTTTCTCGAATTTTTAGAGGCTTGTTCTTAGTGGGAAAAATATTTCCGAGACCTTTTCCACCCGGGAAATATTTTTCTCGAATTTTTAGAGGCTTGTTCTTAGCAGGAAAAATATTTCTGAGACCTTGTCTAAGCGGGAAATATTTTTTTTCGAATTTTTAGAGGCTTGTTCTTAGCAGGATAAATATTTCTGACACTTTTCCACCCGGGAAATATTTTTTTCGAATTTTTAGCGGCTTGTTCTTAGTAGGAAAAATATTTCCGAGACCTTTTACATCCGAGAAATATTTTTCTCGAATTTTTAGATGCTTGTTCTTAGTAGGAAAAATATTTCCGAGACCTTTTCCACCCGGGAAATAATTTTCTCGAATTTTTACAGGCTTGTTCTTAGTAGGAAAAATATTTCCGAACCTTTTCCACCCGCGAAATAATTTTCTCGATTTTTTAAAGGCTTGTTTTTAGTAGGAAAAATATTTCCGACACCTTTTCTATTCGGAGTATATTTTCTCGAATTTTTAGAGGCTTGTTTTTAGTAGGAAAAATATTTCCGAGACCTTTTCCATTCGGGAAATATTTTTCTCGAATTTTTAGAGGCTTTATTCTTAGTAGGAAAAATATTTCCGAGACCTTTTCCAACCGCGAAATATTTTTCTCGAATTTTTAGAGGCTTGTTCTTAGTAGGAAAAATATTTCCGAACCTTTTCCACCCGCGAAATAATTTTCTCGATTTTTTAAAGGCTTGTTTTTAGTAGGAAAAATGTTTCCGAGACCTTTTCCACACGGGAAATATTTTTATCGAATTTTTAGAGGCTTGTTCTTAGTAGGAAAAACATTTCCGAGACATTTCCCAGCCGCGAAATATTTTTCTCGAATTTTTAGAGGCTTGTTCTTAGTGAAAAAAATTTTTCCGAGACCTTTTCTATTCGGGGTATAATTTTCTCGAATTTTTAGAGGCTTGTTCTTAGTAGTAAAAATATTTCCAAGACCTTTTCCACCCGGGAAATATTTTTCTCGAATTTTTAGAGGCTTTTTCTTAGTTAAAAAAATATTTCCGAGACCTTTTCTATTCGGGAAATATTTTTCTCGAATTTTTAGAGGCTTGTTCTGAGTAGGAAAAATATTTCCGAGACCTTTTCCACCCGGGAAATAATTTTCTCGAATTTTTAAAGGCTTGTTTTTAGTAGGAAAAATATTTCCGAGACCTTTTCCATCCAGTAAATATTTTTTTCGAGTTTTTAGAGACTTGTTCTTGGTAGGAAAAATATTTCCGAGACCTTTTCCATCCAGTGAATATTTTTTTTTGAATTTTTAGAGGCTTGTTCTTGGTAGGAAAAATATTTCCGAGACCTTTTCCACCGGGGAAATATTTTTCTCCAATTTTTAGAGGCTTGTTCTTAGTAGGAAAAACATTTCCGAGACCTTTTCCACTCGGGAAATATTTTTCTCGAATTTTTAGAGGCTTGTTCTTAGTAGTAAAAATGTTTCCGAGACCTTTTCCACCTGCAAAATATTTTTCTCGAATTTTTAGAGGCTTGTTCTTAGTAGGAAAAATATTTCCGAGACCTTTTCCACCCGGGAAATAATTTTCTCGAATTTTTAAAGGCTTGTTTTTAGTAGGAAAAATATTTCCGAGACCTTTTCCATTCGGGAAATATTTTTCTCGAAATTTTACAGGCTTGTTCTTAGTGGGAAAAATATTTCCGAGACCTTTTCCACCCGGGAAATAATTTTCTCGAATTTTTAAAGGCTTGTTTTTAGTAGGAAAAATATTTCCGAGACCTTTTCCACCCGGGAAATAATTTTCTCGAATTTTTAGAGGCTTGTTCTTATTAGGAAAAATATTTCCGAGACCTTTTCCATTCGGGAAATATTTTTCTCGAATTTTTAGAAGCTTGTTCTTAGTAGGAAAAATATTTCCGAGACCTTTTCCACCCAAGAAATATTTTTCTCCAATTTTTAGAGGCTTGTTCTTAGTAGGAAAAATATTTCCGAGACCTTTTCCACCCGGGAAATAATTTTCTCGAATTTTTACAGGCTTGTTCTTAGTGGGAAAAACATTTCCGAGACCTTTTCCACTCGGGAAATATTTTTCTCGAATTTTTAGAGGCTTGTTCTTAGTAGGAAAAATGTTTCCGAGACCTTTTCCACCTGCAAAATATTTTTCTCGAATTTTTAGAGGCTTGTTCTTAGTAGGAAAAATATTTCCGAGAGCTTTTCCACCCGGGAAATAATTTTCTCGAATTTTTAAAGGCTTGTTTTTAGTAGGAAAAATATTTCCGAGACCTTTTCCATTCGGGAAATATTTTTCTCGAATTTTTACAGGCTTGTTCTTAGTAGGAAAAATATTTCCGAGACCTTTTCCACCCGGGAAATAATTTTCTCGAATTTTTACAGGCTTGTTCTTAGTGGGAAAAATATTTCCGAGACCTTTTCCACTCGGGAAATATTTTTCTCGAATTTTTAGAGTCTTGTTCTGAGTAGGAAAAATATTTCCGAGACCTTTTCCACCCGCGAAATATTTTTCTCGAATTTTTAGAGGCTTGTTTTTAGTAGGAAAAATATTTCCGAGACCTTTTCCACCCGGGAATAATTTTTCTTAAATTTTTAGAGGCTTGTTCTGAGTAAGAAAATCTTTCCGAGAACTTTTCCATTCGGAAAATATTTTTCTCGAATTTTGAGAGCCTTGTTCTTAGTGGGAAAAATATTTCCGAGAACTTTTCCACCCGGGAAATATTTTTCTCGAATTTTTACAGGCTTGTTCTTAGTGGGAAAAATATTTCCGAGACATTTTCCAACCGCGAAATATTTTTCTCGAATTTTTAGAGGCTTGTTCTTAGTAGGAAAAATATTTCCGAGATCTTTTCCACCTGCGAAATAATTTTCTCGAATTTTTACAGGCTTGTTCTGAGTAGGAAAAATATTTCCGAGACCTTTTCCACCCGGGAAATATTTTTCTCGAATTTTTAGAGGCTTGTTCTGAGTAGGAAAAATATTTCCGAGACCTTTTCCACCCAAGAAATATTTTTCTCGAATTTTTAGAGGCTTGCTCTGAGTAGGAAAAATATTTCCGAGACCTTTTCCACCGGGGAAATATTTTTCTCCAATTTTTAGAGGCTTGTTCTTAGTAGGAAAAATATTTCCGAGACCTTTTCCACCCGGGAAATAATTTTCTCGAATTTTTACAGGCTTGTTCTTAGTGGGAAAAACATTTCCGAGACCTTTTCCACTCGGGAAATATTTTTCTCGAATTTTTAGAGGCTTGTTCTTAGTAGGAAAAATGTTTCCGAGACCTTTTCCACCTGCAAAATATTTTTCTCGAATTTTTAGAGGCTTGTTCTTAGTAGGAAAAATATTTCCGAGACCTGTTCCACCCGGGAAATAATTTTCTCGAATTTTTAAAGGCTTGTTTTTAGTAGGAAAAATATATCCGAGACCTTTTCCACCCGGGAAATATTTTTCTCGAATTTTTAGAGGCTTGTTCTTAGCGGAAAAAATATTTCCGAGACCTTTTCCATTCGGGAAATATTTTTCTCGAATTTTTAGAGGCTTGTTCTTAGTAGGAAAAATATTTCCGAGACCTTTTCCACCCAAGAAATATTTTTCTCGAATTTTTAGATGCTTGCTCTGAGTAGGAAAAATATTTCCGAGACCTTTTCCACCGGGGAAATATTTTTCTCCAATTTTTAGAGGCTTGTTCTTAGTAGGAAAAATGTTTCCGAGACCTTTTCCACCTGCAAAATATTTTTCTCGAATATTTAGAGGCTTGTTCTTAGTAGGAAAAATATTTCCGAGACCTTTTCCACCCGGGAAATAATTTTCTCGAATTTTTAAAGGCTTGTTTTTAGTAGGAAAAATATTTCCGAGACCTTTTCCACCCGGGAAATAATTTTCTCGAATTTTTAGAGGCTTGTTCTTAGTAGAAAAAATATTTCCGAGACCTTTTCCATTCGGGAAATATTTTTCTCGAATTTTTAGAGGCTTGTTCTTAGTAGGAAAAATATTTCCGAGACCTTTTCCACCCAAGAAATATTTTTCTCGAATTTTTAGATGCTTGCTCTGAGTAGGAAAAATATTTCCGAGACCTTTTCCACCCGGGAAATATTTTTCTCGAATTTTTAGAGGCTTGTTCTTAGCGGAAAAAATATTTCCGAGACCTTTTCCATTCGGGAAATATTTTTCTCGAATTTTTAGAGGCTTGTTCTTAGTAGGAAAAATATTTCCGAGACCTTTTCCACCCAAGAAATATTTTTCTCGAATTTTTAGATGCTTGCTCTGAGTAGGAAAAATATTTCCGAGACCTTTTCCACTCGGGAAATATTTTTCTCGAATTTTTAGAGGCTTGTTCTTAGTAGGAAAAATGTTTCCGAGACCTTTTCCACCTGCAAAATATTTTTCTCGAATATTTAGAGGCTTGTTCTTAGTAGGAAAAATATTTCCGAGACCTTTTCCACCCGGGAAATAATTTTCTCGAATTTTTAAAGGCTTGTTTTTAGTAGGAAAAATATTTCCGAGACCTTTTCCACCCGGGAAATAATTTTCTCGAATTTTTAGAGGCTTGTTCTTAGTAGAAAAAATATTTCCGAGACCTTTTCCATTCGGGAAATATTTTTCTCGAATTTTTAGAGGCTTGTTCTTAGTAGGAAAAATATTTCCGAGACCTTTTCCACCCAAGAAATATTTTTCTCGAATTTTTAGATGCTTGCTCTGAGTAGGAAAAATATTTCCGAGACCTTTTCCACCGGGGAAATATTTTTCTCCAATTTTTAGAGGCTTGTTCTTAGTAGGAAAAATATTTCCGAGACCTTTTCCACCCGGGAAATAATTTTCTCGAATTTTTACAGGCTTGTTCTTAGTGGGAAAAACATTTCCGAGACCTTCTCCACTCGGGAAATATTTTTCTCGAATTTTTAGAGGCTTGTTCTTAGTAGGAAAAATATTTCCGAGACCTTTTCCACCCGGGAAATAATTTTCTCGAATTTTTAAAGGCTTGTTTTTAGTAGGAAAAATATTTCCGAGACCTTTTCCATTCGGGAAATATTTTTCTCGAAATTTTACAGGCTTGTTCTTAGTGGGAAAAATATTTCCGAGACCTTTTCCACCCGGGAAATAATTTTCTCGAATTTTTAAAGGCTTGTTTTTAGTAGGAAAAATATTTCCGAGACCTTTTCCACCCGGGAAATAATTTTCTCGAATTTTTAGAGGCTTGTTCTTATTAGGAAAAATATTTCCGAGACCTTTTCCATTCGGGAAATATTTTTCTCGAATTTTTAGAAGCTTGTTCTTAGTAGGAAAAATATTTCCGAGACCTTTTCCACCCAAGAAATATTTTTCTCCAATTTTTAGAGGCTTGTTCTTAGTAGGAAAAATATTTCCGAGACCTTTTCCACCCGGGAAATAATTTTCTCGAATTTTTACAGGCTTGTTCTTAGTGGGAAAAACATTTCCGAGACCTTTTCCACTCGGGAAATATTTTTCTCGAATTTTTAGAGGCTTGTTCTTAGTAGGAAAAATGTTTCCGAGACCTTTTCCACCTGCAAAATATTTTTCTCGAATTTTTAGAGGCTTGTTCTTAGCAGGAAAAATATTTCCGAGAGCTTTTCCACCCGGGAAATAATTTTCTCGAATTTTTACAGGCTTGTTCTTAGTGGGAAAACATTTCCGAGACCTTTTCCACTCGGGAAATATTTTTCTCGAATTTTTAGAGGCTTGTTCTTAGTAGGAAAAATGTTTCCGAGACCTTTTCCACCTGCAAAATATTTTTCTCGAATTTTTAGAGGCTTGTTCTTAGCAGGAAAAATATTTCCGAGACCTTTTCCACTCGGGAAATATTTTTCTCGAATTTTTAGAGTCTTGTTCTGAGTAGGAAAAATATTTCCGAGACCTTTTCCACCCGCGAAATATTTTTCTCGAATTTTTAGAGGCTTGTTTTTAGTAGGAAAAATATTTCCGAGACCTTTTCCACCCGCGAAATAATTTTCTCGAATTTTTAGAGGCTTGTTCTGAGTAGGAAAAATATTTCCGAGACCTTTTCCACCCAAGAAATATTTTTCTCGAATTTTTAGAGGCTTGCTCTGAGTAGGAAAAATATTTCCGAGACCTTTTCCACCGGGGAAATATTTTTCTCCAATTTTTAGAGGCTTGTTCTTAGTAGGAAAAATATTTCCGAGACCTTTTCCACTCGGGAAATATTTTGCTCGAATTTTTAGAGGCTTGTTTTTAGTAGGAAAAATATTTTCGAGACCTTTTCCACCCGCGAAATATTTTTCTCGAATTTTTAGAGGCTTGTTCTTAGTAGGAAAAATATTTCCGAGACCTTTTCCACCCGGGAAATAATTTTCTCGAATTTTTACAGGCTTGTTCTTAGTGGGAAAAATATTTCCGAGACCTTTTCCACTCGGGAAATATTTTTCTCGAATTTTTATAATCTTGTTCTGAGTAGGAAAAATATTTCCGAGACCTTTTCCACCCGCGAAATATTTTTCTCGAATTTTTAGAGGCTTGTTTTTAGTAGGAAAAATATTTCCGAGACCTTTTCCACTCGGGAAATATTTTGCTCGAATTTTTAGAGGCTTGTTTTTAGTAGGAAAAATATTTTCGAGACCTTTTCCACCCGCGAAATATTTTTCTCGAATTTTTAGAGGCTTGTTCTGAGTAGGAAAAATATTTCCGAGACCTTTTCCACCCAAGAAATATTTTTCTCGAATTTTTAGAGGCTTGCTCTGAGTAGGAAAAATATTTCCGAGACCTTTTCCACCGGGGAAATATTTTTCTCCAATTTTTAGAGGCTTGTTCTTAGTAGGAAAAATATTTCCGAGACCTTTTCCACTCGGGAAATATTTTGCTCGAATTTTTAGAGGCTTGTTTTTAGTAGGAAAAATATTTTCGAGACCTTTTCCACCCGCGAAATATTTTTCTCGAATTTTTAGAGGCTTGTTCTTAGTAGGAAAAATATTTCCGAGACCTTTTCCACCCGGGAAATAATTTTCTCGAATTTTTACAGGCTTGTTCTTAGTGGGAAAAATATTTCCGAGACCTTTTCCACTCGGGAAATATTTTTCTCGAATTTTTATAGTCTTGTTCTGAGTAGGAAAAATATTTCCGAGACCTTTTCCACCCGCGAAATATTTTTCTCGAATTTTTAGAGGCTTGTTTTTAGTAGGAAAAATATTTCCGAGACCTTTTCCACCCGGGAATAATTTTTCTTGAATTTTTAGAGGCTTGTTCTGAGTAAGAAAATCTTTCCGAGACCTTTTCCATTCGGAAAATATTTTTCTCGAATTTTGAGAGCCTTGTTCTTAGTGGGAAAAATATATCCGAGAACTTTTCCACCCGGGAAATATTTTTCTCGAATTTTTACAGGCTTGTTCTTAGTGGGAAAAATATTTCCGAGACATTTTCCAACCGCGAAATATTTTTCTCGAATTTTTAGAGGCTTGTTCTTAGTAGGAAAAATATTTGCGAGACCTTTTCCACCCGCGAAATAATTTTCTCGAATTTTTACAGGCTTGCTCTGTGTAGGAAAAATAGTTCCGAGACCTTTTCCACTCGGGAAATATTTTTCTCGAATTTTTAGAGGCTTGTTCTGAGTAGGAAAAATATTTCCGAGACCTTTTCCACCCGGGAAATAATTTTCTCAAATTTTTAGAGGCTTGTTCTTAGTAGGAAAAATATTTCCGAGACCTTTTCCATTCGGGAAATATTTTTCTCGAATTTTTAGAGGCTTGTTCTTAGTAGGAAAAATATTTCCGAGACCTTTTCCACCCGCGAAATAATTTTCTCGAATTTTTAAAGGCTTGTTTTTAGTAGGAAAAATATTTCCGAGACCTTTTCCACCCGGGAAATAATTTTCTCGAATTTTTAGAGGCTTGTTCTTAGTAGGAAAAATATTTCCGAGACCTTTTCCATTCGGGAAATATTTTTCTCGAATTTTTAGAAGCTTGTTCTTAGTAGGAAAAATATTTCCGAGACCTTTTCCACCCAAGAAATATTTTTCTCGAATTTTTAGATGCTTGCTCTGAGTAGGAAAAATATTTCCGAGACCTTTTCCACCGGGGAAATATTTTTCTCCAATTTTTAGAGGCTTGTTCTTAGTAGGAAAAATATTTCCGAGACCTTTTCCACCCGGGAAATATTTTTCTCGAATTTTTAGAGGCTTGTTCTTAGTAGGAAAAATGTTTCCGAGACCTTTTCCACCTGCAAAATATTTTTCTCGAATTTTTAGAGGCTTGTTCTTAGTAGGAAAAATATTTCCGAGACCTTTTCCACCCGGGAAATAATTTTCTCGAATTTTTAAAGGCTTGTTTTTAGTAGGAAAAATATTTCCGAGACCTTTTCCATTCGGGAAATATTTTTCTCGAATTTTTACAGGCTTGTTCTTAGTGGGAAAAATATTTCCGAGACCTTTTCCACCCGCGAAATATTTTTCTCGAATTTTTAGAGGCTTGTTCTTAGTAGGAAAAATATTTCCGAGACCTTTTCCACTCGCGAAATAATTTTCTCGAATTTTTAAAGGCTTGTTCTCAGTGGAAAAAATATTTCCGAGACCTTTTCCACTCGGGAAATATTTTTCTCGAATTTTTACAGGCTTGTTCTTAGTGGGAAAAACATTTCCGAGACCTTTTCCACTCGGGAAATATTTTTCTCGAATTTTTAGAGGCTTGTTCTTAGTAGGAAAAATGTTTCCGAGACCTTTTCCACCTGCAAAATATTTTTCTCGAATATTTAGAGGCTTGTTCTTAGTAGGAAAAATATTTCCGAGACCTTTTCCACCCGGGAAATAATTTTCTCGAATTTTTAAAGGCTTGTTTTTAGTAGGAAAAATATTTCCGAGACCTTTTCCACCCGGGAAATAATTTTCTCGAATTTTTAGAGGCTTGTTCTTAGTAGGAAAAATATTTCCGAGACCTTTTCCATTCGGGAAATATTTTTCTCGAATTTTTAGAGGCTTGTTCTTAGTAGGAAAAATATTTCCGAGACCTTTTCCACCCAAGAAATATTTTTCTCGAATTTTTAGATGCTTGCTCTGAGTAGGAAAAATATTTCCGAGACCTTTTCCACCGGGGAAATATTTTTCTCCAATTTTTAGAGGCTTGTTCTTAGTAGGAAAAATATTTCCGAGACCTTTTCCACCCGGGAAATAATTTTCTCGAATTTTTACAGGCTTGTTCTTAGTGGGAAAAACATTTCCGAGACCTTTTCCACTCGGGAAATATTTTTCTCGAATTTTTAGAGGCTTGTTCTTAGTAGGAAAAATGTTTCCGAGACCTTTTCCACCTGCAAAATATTTTTCTCGAATTTTTAGAGGCTTGTTCTTAGTAGGAAAAATATTTCCGAGACCTTTTCCACCCGGGAAATAATTTTCTCGAATTTTTAGAGGCTTGTTCTTAGTAGGAAAAATGTTTCCGAGACCTTTTCCACCTGCAAAATATTTTTCTCGAATTTTTAGAGGCTTGTTCTTAGTAGGAAAAATATTTCCGAGACCTTTTCCACCCGGGAAATAATTTTCTCGAATTTTTAAAGGCTTGTTTTTAGTAGGAAAAATATTTCCGAGACCTTTTCCATTCGGGAAATATTTTTCTCGAAATTTTACAGGCTTGTTCTTAGTGGGAAAAATATTTCCGAGACCTTTTCCACTCGGGAAATATTTTTCTCGAATTTTTAGATGCTTGTTTTTAGTAGGAAACATATTTCCGAGACCTTTTCTATTCGGGAAATATTTTTCTCGAATTTTTAGAGGCTTGTTCTTATTAGGAAAAATATTTCCAAGACTTTTTCTATTCAAGATATATTTTTGTGTTATTTTTAAATATTTTTGTGCGTTTTTAAAAATGCGAAAAGGTTGTCTTAAATAATGATGTTTCACTATGACCCACTTTATTGTTCGTTTCCTTTAATTTTTCCTCGGAAATTCCTAAACATTGTTATTTGTTTTCAAAGTGGGGTAAATTTTACACTTCATAGATTACTTTCAATTGTACAAAACACTCAACTGAAAACATCAAATGCCACTCTATATAAAGGGTGGTTAAATTTTAAGGGCCGATGTTGAATGTGAACCACACCTAAACGTCAAGTTTTTTTCTGCATTTCATTTGACATTTCTCAATTTCAGACTAACTCAATTTGAACCATGGAAAGATACACAATCGAGCAACGCGTTAAAGTTATTCAGGCTTATTATGAAAATGGGCGATCAATTTTCGAAGAAAATCATCTTCAGTGATGAGGCACATTTTCACCTCAGTGGATTCGTCAATAAGCAGAACAGCCGCATTTGGGCGAATGATAATCCAAGAGTGATTGTCGAAAAACCAATGCACCCACAAAGAGTGACTGTTTGGTGCGGTTTATGGGCTGGCGGCATCATCGGGCCGTATTTCACGAAGTGCACGATATGCATTTTGATTTGAACGCCCATTTTCATAATAAGCCTGAATAACTTTAACGCGTTGCTCGATTGTGTATCTTTCCATGGTTCAAATTGAGTTAGTCTGAAATTGAGAAATGTCAAATGAAATGCAGAAAAAAACTTGACGTTTAGGTGTGGTTCACATTCAACATCGGCCCTTAAAATTTAACCACCCTTTATTATTTACAGTTGTTTTGATTTTATAAATATATTTAATGGCGACTATCTTCTGAAGTCTGATTCAATTAAAGTCAGATTATTTACACGTTCCTTCGCTAATTTAAGGTTGGGAATTTGAAAAAAACGTACTTAAATTTTCATTGGTTAGCGCCTATAACATTTTACTGCTCAAAATTGAAGGAAAAAACAGGGTCAAGAACGTTATTGAGAAAGTTCTTGATTTACAATAAAAGAAAACAATATAAAAATAGAATAAAAGTATATTACTTTCCAAGACACTAAGCATATTACTTTCAAGTTTGCTAGAATGTTCGGGTGTTTTTGTTTGATTTTAGCCCCGGGGTGATTTCCACTCCTTCACCGGTTGTGCTACCTCCCTAAAAGACTTAAAAAATCTGTGTTAATACCACATCAAGAAAATTTCGAAAAAAAAACGAAAAAGAAATGAAACCTTGTTTCATATTTTTTATTTTTTTTCGATTTATTATGAAATTGCTTCTGGGTGTTGGATACAAACAAAAATCACACACCGCTGAACTAGGAACAGGGAAAACATAAAAAAGAAACAGGAAAAGTACCCTAAAAACAGAACCCTTGAAACCTTCTCCGTTACCAGGATACCCGTCGATATAATTTCTTTTCTAAATTTTTAAACATCCTTATTGTTGCTGCAGCCCTCCGAAATTTTCCAAGAAAAGAGGTGGAAATTGCTGAAAAAAAATATATATATACTTTTATTTTTTCAAATATATATAATCGAAAAACAGTACAACAAGGCATGGCAAGGATTCAAAACACAATGTTTGAAAACATGCCAAAATACAAGCGAAGCACCCGAGGGCGGAAAAAGGAAGACTCCGAATTTAAGGCGAAAAATAAAGAAAAATTTGCTGAGAAAAATTCTTTCATGCCTCAACACGAAGACGAAATAAACAATAACACAATTTGCTGGGGCGTAAAATGATGTCTGTCTCTACTATCCACCCCCGTTCAGCTAGATGTGGTGGATTGCCAAAAAAAAGGAAGTGTCTTTTTACTCTCTGATCCCCCTATCGATTACTGAAGCATTTTTTTTTAATTTGAGAGGCATTTAAAAAGTTCACAATGAGCATTTGTGAACTGAGAAGAATTGAGACACAAATATTTAAGCGTGAAAGTATTTATTTTCTTTTTAGAATAATCAATACCGGTTTTAGTACAATTCTTAAGAATGCAGACCTATTAAAAAAATGCGCCGCAGGCGAATGTCAAAACAGTGAGATTATACAAATTACAATTCTATAAAAGACATGCGCTGCAGGGACAAATTTTCAACGTTCAATGCAAAACTTTTAAATGAGAATTGTAACTTTAATTTTGTTGAAAAATCATCATCAAAGAGGTATTTTCTTTGAAAAAACTACGCTTTATTTTGTTGTTAGTACATCCGTCACTTTCCTAGTTTAATAAAAGAAATTATTTTATAAAAAAAGCATACCGCACTTCGCCAACCCCCTAGAAATGCTCGGCGACCCACGAAGCGGTAACCCGATCTACCGGATGGGACAGTTTTTTTAAAGTTGTGCATTTTAGAAAAAAAATGCATGATTTACATTTTGGAACAGAGGTTTTTTGTGTGGGGTTCAAGGGTGAATTGGATATCTAGTTTTTATTGGTCTTGCTCCTAAAAATCTCAAAAATTTGGTTTTGGTTCCGAAAGTTTCAAAAACTCGGTTCTACTTTTGGTTTCAGTTCCAAAAATTTCAAAATTTAATTTTGGTTTCGGTTTTAAACATTTCAGAAATTTGGTTCTGGTTTTGGTCTCTAAAATTTCAAAAATTAATTCTGTTTTCTATTCCAAAAAATTTGAAAATTTAGTTAGATTTTTGGTTCCAAAAGTTTCAAAATGGTAGTTCTAATTTTTGTTTTGTTTCCTAAAATTTCAAAAATTTCAAAAATTTCAAAAATTGGTTCTGGTTTTGGTTCCAAAATTTGATTCTAGTTTTGGTTTCTAAAATTTCCAAATTTGGTTCTGATTTTTATTCAGCTGGGAAATTGTGTGTCAGTTTAGTGCATGCGTTAACCTTAAACTTATTACTGTCTGGAAATGTTGCATAAGTCTGTAAAAAAATTCATCTAATCACCGGCCAGTATAAGTCTTAGCGATATGTCACACTGGCGAATCAGCTCCTGCAGCTGCTTGATCCCGACATCAGTTGCACATTTAATCCAATGGCGCATGGCACACTGCAAGAAATGTGCAGCTGCGTGTGAGGGACACAGAGCTGACTTTTTTGAACTGACCTACTTGTAGCTGATATCAGCAACATGTCGGGTAGTTTCTAATGTCATTGAGGGTATTCACAATCCTCTTCGGTATTCGGTATTCGGTATTTTCGGTAATATTAAAAGACCGAAAATATTCTGCTGTGAACATCCCACAGCACAGATTTGAGAACAGCGCTTTTATTTCATACGTGACCAAATCATGAACTGCGAATTTGATTGTAAAATATATCACATACCTTTAAATCCATGTTTGATGTATTCTTTTGAATTTCTATTGTGGCAACGGCTATCAAAATTGAAAAAAATTGCAGTCCGATGAGATAACCAGCGAAAAAATTTGACAACTAAAAACACTACTAGCGCCACTCGCGGTTGAATCTTGATACCGAATACCGAGGCTGAAAAACACGACTCGAGGCATGTATACAATTACCGAATCCGGTAATTCATTTTTACATGAACCAAATTACCGTCTCGGTAAAAATCTGTTAAATTTGACTGAATTACCGAGCGAAAAATTTACCCGCAATTTAAAAGAGGACTGTGAATTCCCTGATTTTTGTTAGATTAAATAAAATAAAATGATAATTTGCAATATTTTTTTCGTCTGGCGGTAATAATTGTCATCAGTAGCACAGTCTATTAAGGTAGCATGGCCACTCTCTAGGTTATAGGCTCTCTACTTCATATAAAGTTGATAATTACTAGTTGGGAAAGTTCTTCCTCCGAGTCCGATAATTTTGAGGTTTGAGGTCAGCTGATCCCAGTTCAGTGTGCCACGTCAACTGATCGAATCAGTTTTTGCAGCTGCGCGACCTGATGTCGGAATCAGGCAGCTGCAGGAGCTGATTCGTCAATGTGACATCTCCCTTAAGGTTTTACCAGTTTCAAGCTAGGCCAAGAATTGTTTTGTCAGGCCACTTGTCTGTCTCGTCAGTCACACGACCGTGTTTTTCTAACAATTAGCTACAAAATTTAGGCTTAAGCTAGAACCTGAATCGTACGTCGATGCGTTCGTCATGCGTCCGTCCGGTTGACAGTTTTATGCGGTGATAGTTGGGTACGGCAACGAATCTGGAGTTAACTCATTGTTTTGCACTTCTTCTATTAGTTTATCGTCAAAACAATTACTTTCAATTTGTTTCATACTGAAATTGCTTAAATCGTAAACAAACTTTTTTGCGAAATGACATTTCCGTGCGTTGCCGCATGTAAAATTAGAAATTCGACCTACTCTATGCGGTTGCCGCATCGGAAAACGTATTATTAGGGGAGTACTCATAGCAGCCCGTTGATTTTACTCGAACTGTCAATGTTACGGACGCATGACGGACGCATCGACGTACGATTCAGGTTCTAGCTTTACGCAGCGTTCACACTGGCAAGAAAATTTAGTAAGATTATTTACGGAAACTTGCCAAACGTGAGCAAAGTTTCTTGGTTTACGAATTTGCTTGCCTTTTAGACTAGAAATTTAAGAGCAATTTAACAAAAGCAATTAAAATTCGTCAAGTTTATTGCTAGTGTAAACTTAACTTTATTTTTTAATTTGTTTCTGATTTTGGTTCATTGAATTTAAAAAAAATGAATTGTTTTATCCAAAAAATTACTTTAAATATACTTAAAAAAACTATTGAACAATTTTTTGTTATCTTTCCAGGAACTTTTGTCGATGCCTCTGTCATCCTGATGCAAATCCAGTGAGTTTTTATGATTTCAAGTGAATAAAATTCAAAACGACACTGGATAATCTCCAGTTTTAGCCTCGGGTGGTTAATCTGACCATTCGGAGTGTTGGAATTTCCAGTCTATATTTGAGTTTATACTGAGGATAATCTTGTTCTTCGGACATATCGATCCTCCTTTTGCAGCATACAAGATATCTGTCTTTCTAAGGGATTATTTGTTTTTTTTTTAATTTCTTCTCTCAAAATTCAACATATAGAGTTACCTCACAAACAACAGACTTCTGAAGTTGACCTTTATTCGGTTGGGATAACGTAGATTAGAGATTAGATTAGGTTAACGGGTAGTCCAAGACTAAGCCCTTATGCACTTAGACCACGCTGTGGGTCCATTGTGCATTTAGAGTAGGTTGGCTATGCATACTACAGTAGTCTTTTTGATCCGCAGATAAAGTTGGCTAAACGATTTAGTGGAATCTTTCCAATGTCCTGAAAACTAAGGGAACGACTGCCAAGAGTATTTTCCCTACGGTTTTGGAAGTAAGGACAACTACACAAGAAGTGTTCTGCTGTCTCTTCCTCCTCATCACATAAATTGCAAGACGGATCCTCAACTAAGCCAATCTTGTGTAAATGGTAGTTAAGTTTACAGTGACCAGTGAGTACACCTACTAATTGTTGGATAGACTTCTTGCTTAGTCTAATGGTATTGGCGAATTTAACTAGGTCAGGTTTGCAACCAAATTTTTTGGCTTGTAGGCACGTGGCTTCACTCATCCACCTAGTCTTGTGCAGTGTAGTACAATGTCTTCGAATAAGTCCTTTTACCGACGAATTGGATATAGGCAATGCTGGTTCGGGATAAATGCCAAGGCAATCCGAACCTAGTTTGGCAAGTTCGTCAGCTTTCTCATTGCCCAAGATGTCACAGTGACCAGGAACCCATGTCAAAGTAACACTATTATTTCTAGATATGAATTCTAGATTTTGAAAGCATTCTTCTACTAGTATAGATTTGATTTCACTAGATTGTAGAGCTTTCAACGCTGCTTGGCTGTCTGAGAAAATAAAGATATCTTTACCTTCAAGTTTGTTGCTGCAAACGTGTTTTGCACAAATCAAAATTGCTGCAATTTCAGCTTGAAATATGGTGATATTTTTACCTAAGGGTATCACATCAGTAAACTCCTCGTTGTTGAGGCTAGGGTTATAGATGCCTGCACCAGCAATGTCGTTTCTGAGAGACCCATCCGTAAACCAACAACTTGCCGTGGATGGTATAAGCTGTTCTGGTCGTTTCCACTCTTGTCTTGTTGGGAACTGAATTTTAAAAGATTTCACAAAGTGAGCTTTGGGAATCTGGTGATCAGAGGGCATTTCAATTTCAGGCACGGCCTTTGTCAGTTCTGTCCAGATAGACATGTGAGTATGGTTCAGAAGTCTCCCAACCCTTTGTTGAGTTACATTGAGTCTGAGCGCAGCAAACATAGCTTGCTCTTTAATGAAGATATCTAAGGGAAGCAGGTTGATGATAATCTCCAGCGCTGCTGTGGGACAGGATCTCATTGCCCCCGTTATGCTGACGCAAGCTATACGTTGTAGCTTATTCAATTCATCTCTCACAGATGAGAGCTTCGTCCTTTGCCACCAGACTACCGCGGCATAGGCTAAAGTTGGCCTGATGATGGCCGTGTAGATCCAAAAAATAATTTTTGGCGATAGTCCCCAAGTGCGTGAGAAAGCTCTCTTACATTGTAAAAAAGCAAAGATAGCGTTATTCACTTTTTTGGTAACATGAGTCCTCCAGTTTAGTTTTTTATCCAGAGTGACTCCCAGGAATTTGACCTCATTATAGAGTACTAAGCGATGTCCATTTACAGTTGGCATTGCTAGGTCATCAATCTTTCTTTTTTTGGTGAAGAGAATTGATTTAATTTTGTCTGGATTAATGTTCAGTCCTTTGGTCGTACACCAGTTTGTGATCAATTGGAGCGCAGTAGCGAGAATTTCTCCAAGGACACTTAAGTACTTGCCCTTAATTGAAATTACAATATCATCTGCGTAACCAATAGCAAATATGCCTTTCGAGTTCAGCTGATGTAGTAGGTCGTCTACAACTAAACACCATAGCAGCGGTGATAAAACACCTCCCTGGGGGCAGCCTTTTACAGTAGCAATAGATGCTTCATAATTACCAATTTTCGTTTCGATTTTCCTAGTGTCCAACATGTTATAAATCCACCTAGTAGTGGTTTCATCAACTCCCCTTGTGGTCAGGGCTGATCTGATGGCTTCAAAAGAGGTGTTATCAAAAGCACCTTCAATGTCTATAAGTGTACATAGATTGAAGTCCTTATGGTGCATGCTATGTTCTATTTCTGACAAAAGGTGATGAAGCGCTGCTTCTGTTGATTTACCTTTTTGATAGGCAAATTGTTTTGAGTGGAGAGTCAAATTTAGTTGTAATTCAACACGAAGGTAAATTTCAACTAGTTTCTCCAATGTCTTTAAAATAAAACTCATAAGACTAATGGGCCTGTATGATTTGGCCAGATGGTAAGTCTGCTTGCCTGGTTTAGGAATAAAGATTACTTTCACCCTCCTCCATGAACTGGGAATGTAGCAGAAGGCAATGCATGCTCTATACAGGTCATGGAGAGGAGTAATAAGTGAATCTAACCCTTTCTGTAAACAAATAGGATATATTTCATCTGGACCGGGAGATTTAAAAGGTGCAAACCCGTTAATGACCCATGATATTTTGGGATAACGTAACGTACGCCTAAACAAATACGAAATACGTGAAGGGAATAAAATATTTTATCCTGTCTAGGAGAAAGGGTATTGGATCCAGCCAGGATATCTAGATTTGAGTCTGAATCCAGATCAACATGAATGCATTTGAATAAAGTAAACAGTGTCATCACAAAACTATTCACTCATTCCCAGAACGGCAATCACAATTCCATCTCTTTGGATTCCATATCGGAAAAACCATTGATTGAGAGATTTTAAAAGATTTTCCTTTCTTTTTACAATTTTTGGGACGTGCGTTTATATAAAAGTGCGGGTAAACACCCGAAAAAGAGGAAGCCGGCGAAATATCAAAATTACTCCTTTGGATATGTGATGTTGAATCCCATGTCAAAACTGATATCTTGTTGTTTTTTTTTGATAGGACAATCAGATTCTTGAAAGGACGTTGCTTTTTCTTCGGGAATAAAAGCAAAATCATAAAAGGTTTATGTCTACACTAATGTTTATCATCACCAAGTATCCCAGAGGGTATACAAACACATACATACCGATGATTTTTTTATTTTCTGTTCAACATAAATGTGATTTTGTTCGTACATTATTTCAGTGTCGAATATCGTAACACAACACCGAAATAATGTAGAAAATCTTAGAGAACGATGGTCCTGAGGGCAGTTAATAAAATCATCAAAATAAAATTGTATTTGCCATGATTTCCTGTTATCCTAAAGCCCATAGTATGCTGAATTTGATTCTAGAGAAAGGGCCATTGATACCTTTTCGCTTAAAGATAGAAAAGGATGTAAGTTTCCTATCACTTGTTTTTGGATCGTAAAAATGTTTCACCATTCATGAAATAGAAATCCCAATCTTTTTTTTCCAACATTTTTGGCATTCTGGGCATGATTTTCAACAATATGTTTGCAGTTCGTACAGGATTTAATGTACCTGAGGGTTGTTTTCGGCAGTTCAAAGAATTTTACACGCTATTGACACCTCTTCAGATCAAATTTAACTAAGATCAAATGGTAGAATCAAAGATTCCAAGAATTATTAAATAATAATAAAAAAAAACAATATTTGAAGGGTCATTACTAGAGGAGCATATAAATTCTGTATGTTAAAATTGCGAAAAGGTTTTGGGTCTGGTAATTCTATCTTTTCAGATGCTTCAAAGGAAAATTGATATTTAAAAAGAAAATCGAATGTAAACAAAGTTGTATGTTCGATGAGACAGAAAGAAGATTATTTATTAAAGGGCATAAACTTTTTTTTTGTAAAGTTTTTCTTTTTAAAAAAGCTTTCCATTTGAGAAAAAAATTAAATTATAAATTTTGGAACATAGATGCAAACCAAAAGTTTTTTTGAGTGTGGTTCGGTATTGGTTTAAGGGTGAATTGGATATCATATGCGGCGGTCACACGACGCTGTTTTGCCAGCGCTAGTGGCTGTTTGGCTGTTAGCAGCCGTTTCAGCAGTACAGAATGAACCCTAGTGCGTTGGTACTACCACCAGCAGCGTGATGATTTTAGTAGCGCTAGTGAGGTAGAGACCGTTCTACTTTGCCAGCGCTACTAGGGATCACGTGACTCTGTCGCATGGCTTCTGAGCTGTCAAAAGTCTGATAAGTGGTAAATTTTGTTTATTGTAACTTGTTATTTTACGTTTATTTATTTAAATTTGTGTGTTACGTTTATTATTTAAAAAATCTCCCAGATTCAAATGTCAAACCACTGTTTTGCTACTTGCCAGCGCTACTAACCAACAGCAGTCAGCGGCTGGCAAAGCAGCGTCGTGTGACCGCGGCATTAGACACCAAAACCAGAACCAAACTTTTCAAATTTTAGAAACCAAAGCTAAAAACTTTCTGGTTTTGGTTCTCAAAATTTCAAAATTTAGTTCTGGTTTCGGTTCCAAAAATTTCAAAAAAATTTATTTCTGGTTCCAAAAGTTTTAAAATTTGGTTCTGATTTTGGCTCCCAAAATTTCAAAATTTGATTCTGGTTTCTAAAATTTCCAACTTTAGTTCTGGTTTTGATTTCTAAAATATCAAAATTTAATTCTGGTTTTGGTTCTAAAAATTTCAAAAATTTGTTTCTGGTTCCAAAACTTCGTTTTGGTTCTCAACATTTCAAAATTTGGTTCTAATTTTGGTCTGTAAAACTTCGCAAATTTATTTCTAGTTTCGGTTTTGTTTCACTGAACCGGACTGGGTGTTGCGTATCTCGATCATACTAGTTCATTTTTTCGAGTGTGGCCTATGTTACACACGACAACTTTAAGCGGCGACTTTTCTTAAGTATAGGCGAGAGAAGTGAGGGAAGCGGTGGCCCCTCACTTCTCTCGCCTATACTTAAGAAAAGTCGCCGCTTAAAGTTGCCGTGTGTAACATAGGTCTTAGAGGTCATGGAGAATATTTTTTGGTACTAGATTAACCAGGGATGGCCCCAATTTGCCTTAGCAGGGAAGTATATTAGACCAAAAATAGTAGTAGATTGATACTAATAGTAGCAGATTTTCAAAAAAACCTTTTCCATCTATGCCGATATACCAATTTGTATAACTAAAGCTAAAAAGCTTCATCATTCAATATACCTTCATTAGAAGCTTTTTAGAAGCTTCGTTAGAAGCTTTTTACATTTAACCTGTATCACAAATAAACATACTCAGATAACCAGTGCCCATAGTAGCATCTGAACCCATTTTTAACTCGTACCCGACAGTCGTAGCTGACAAAACGCTTTTGTTGGCTCATGGCAGAGCTTGAAAGCTTTCATTGCCACTCTAAATTGAAGTCGCATGCAATGATGGTAAAGGCGAAATAGAAAAACAAACAAGTAAATCCAACATTCTATTTGATCGCCGAAAGGCACAAAGGGAAGAGGATATCTAGCAAACGATCGTAGTCGGTTCGTTTCGGCATTTTATTCTTCGTCGATGCAATGAAAGCTTTCAAGCTCTGCCATGAGCCAACAAAAGCGTTTTGTCAGCTACGAGTTAAAAATGGGTTCAGACGCTACTATTGGCACTAGTTATCTGAGTATGTTTATTTGTGCCTGTATAATACAATTTTTTGGTTGATTCATGTATTTTACAAAAAATAGTGGTAGATTTGATTTACTACGCACTAAGGCTTTTGAAGGTGAAAATAGTAGTAGATTTACTACAATTGTAGTAGGGGGATATCGCTGTTGGTGACATTACTGGAAAGAATCAGAGAAAGCCAGAAATTGAGAAAGAGAATGAGAGAAAGAGAGAAAAAGAGAATGAGAGAAAGAGAAAAAGAGAAAAATAGAGTAACAGAGAAATAGAGAATGATAGAAAGAAAGAAAGAGAGGTCCACGGAAAAAGAAAACAGAAGGGATTTTTTTCATTCGGTTTAAAGAAATGTCTTTGTTTTTGTTAACCTGTTTATAAGATTTCTCAAAATGGAATTGACTGTGTTTACATCAGGACTTTTTTTTTGAGGCGGCACGTCTTTCGCTCCGACCAAGTGATGGTGAGGGACGCAGTGGGGAGGGAAACCAAAAAGAGCGAACGAAATTTAGATTCACTTAAAATTTTCAGTCGCAAACCGGTTTGAGTCTGGTTATTGAGACCTGTTTCGTTTAGTTTTGTTGATGAAACCGGTTTAGCGATTGAAGATGAAGCGAACCGTGTGCACACGACAGAGAAATGAGGAATGACGTGCCGCCTCAAAATGAGTCCTAATGTAAACACCCCAAATAGCATCGAAAAGTACGGGAACATGAGATTTGTTCTTTGCGGCTTTAAAATGCAGCAATTTACGCAATCGGGGCTAAAAATTTACACCTATAATTCACATCCGCGTAAAAGAAGCGAAAGAAGTGACGAGCGCGTCGCACCGATTAATAATGCGTCTGCAAAGCCACAATTGCTTTAGTGGGGAAATTGGTGACCCACGGTTCATCTTTGGGGCAACATTCGCTTCATGAAAATTCCTGCAGCGATAGAGCAGCATTTGATGGTTTTCGGGTCGAAATAGTCTGCCACTAAAGTTTCATTAAAGCTCCCCGTCTGAGAAACACAAAAAAAAATTGATGCCTTCAGCCGCCATATTTCTCACTGACATTTGATGGAAACGATTTCGTTTCGAGAATTAAATTTCTTATTTCAGGCGAATGACTGAAGGATATTGCATAAAAAGTGGATAGCATACATTTTTGAAACAGCATAATTTTATTGGCATCAAAATTTCATTGCAAAAGAAAAAAAAATTTTATCGATAAAATAAAATTAAAGAAATTTTTGATTAAAAACAAAATAATTCGATGGCCCATTAAAATCTGTTTAAATTTCAGATCCAATATTGTCGAAAAATTTTAATGGCAATTAAAATCACGACATGCAACCGGAAGAAAAGTCCATTATAAAATAACACTCCACAAAAGTTTCCATTAATTTGTCGCCATTAGATTTTTCTCGTTCGTCTTCTGCTTACGTTTTTATTTGTTCATCTCTGTTTACTAGCAAGCATTCGAGGGAGAAAGAAAACCCGCTCGATGATTTGTGTAATTGTGTGATATAATGCCGTCAGATGACGCTCGCGCATGAGGCAACTAATTACGTCCCTGTCGTTATAATTGCGGCGCCGCAAACCGCTGAAAAGTGTTCCCCACTATGGGTCTCGTTGCGCGTCTCGTTGGCACAACTAACTACGTATTTGCGACATAAATTGCATATCGCCGCGATTTGCATGGTGACGAAATATGGGGATAAACACCATAATTGCTGCTTAAAATGCTATTTGGGACAGTCATTGAAACACACGTATTGAGTTTTCTATATATTTTATTAACTTTTGATGAACCTTCGCTTTCAGTTTTATTAACTTTTGATGAACCTTCGCTTAATAAAAGTTTTTTTTTGTATACTTATATGTTTCGTATATGACACATATGAACAAAAAAACGTGTAACTTTTAATAAAACGAAATCTCAACGTAGTATAGTATGGAACAAATTTACCATCTTTGAGGTTCACTTTACAACAAAAGCGCATCTTGGTGTCTTAGTTACCACCTCCAGTCTTTGAAGTTTGTAAATTAAATAAAATAAAAGCTGCATTTGAACTACAATCTTACTAGATGAATAAACAAGAAGACTTTCATTGCAAAAGCGAGGAAAAAAACTTAAAGAAAATAAGGATCTTGTCTGCATACGATACCAAGATTTCGTGCTTAGTGAAAATTTGTTGTGAAATTTTCTCTAGAAAATGCAGTACAAGAAAATTAAAACAATAAGTAGTAAAGGAAAATCCGACCGTCAGACGTTATTTGAGAGGGACTTTTCGACTTGATGAAGAAACTAACCATTTATCATTGTTGCAAAACGGAATAAATGAATAAATAAAATATTATGACACGACAGAATAATATCAACTCTACTATACTTGTCCGTCTTTTCTATAAAAAAGCAGAAAATCTTTTCGAATAAAACCATTTTTATTACGGATTTTATATTCATGGCACATAATGCTGGCGGGTGAAAAATACACGAATGAAAAAAAAGGATTTTATGAGTTTTTGCAGAATATTCTTAGCATGTTGCAATGGCAACTAAAGCAGATGCTTCGAAAGTCATTTTGCAGGAAAAAAAAACTTCAAAAAGATTACTAAATACTTATCTACGCTCAAAAGCGTATTTAAAATGCTGTGAAATTGCAGCCAAGTAACGCTCGCCTGTATGTTTGTGAGACGCTGGAAAAGCCAATGGAAAACTCTGTCTGGCAGCAATTAGTAACCGAAAGAAGATTTATTAAATGATTCGCATGAATTCATTTCAATGAAAATTTGTTCATAAAATTGCACAAATTCCGTTAATTCACGCGAAAAATGGTTGCCTTACGAAACAATTTGTCTTCACAGCGTTTTTGGTTGCAAGGAAAATCATTCTTGGTACCGAAATCCTGAATATGTTAGATAATAACATTTTTCCTTTTACATCGTGCATCACTTATTCGCTAAAATGTGAAAAGTGAAGATTTTTCATCCTAATGACTTTATATTTATTAAGTATTCCCGACATGAATTAATATTTCCAAGTAAAACTATTTGTGATATTCTGATTACAGGTGAAAAAACAATAAACAATTTTCCAGAGTTACCCAGATTAATAAATCTGATGAGGCCCTACACTGAGGGATAATTGTCATAAGATTCAACGAAAACGCAGTTGAATCATTTAGTTTAAATACTTTTCATTTAAATCAAGTACAACAATCATTGGCGCAAAATGTCAAAACTCCCGCCAGTTTTTGAAAAATGGAATGTAGATCTTCAAGAATTATCACACAAAATTACAAAAAAGTTTCACATAGGCTGTAGGTAACGGAAGAAATGCTTTATACGCAGAAATTAGGAAAAAGTGCGCCGCATGCGAAATCTTTTGCAGGCCCAAGATTTTGTTTTTATAAATTTCGGGGTGCTTCAAATACTGCTCCCCTCCACCGATTACGAGCCTGCCTGGAACCTCTAAAAAAAGCACGGTGTTCGGAGAACAGAGGACGGATGGTAACCCTAACTTATGGTGTAACATTTTTTTCACCTGAGGTGCATTTATTTTCGTTGCAGTTCACAATTACAGTTCAATTTATTTATGGAACGAGAAAAACCGTAAAAATTTAATTACTCTTCTTAAATTAGAGCTTTGAAATTAAATTTTCACTTTCTTTTTCAAAAATTTTGCCTGTGGCGCATTTTTATAAATAGTTTTTTTTCTAGAGTACATTTTATTGTTTTATTTTTGTTTAGATATTTTTTCCCTGCCCAGCCTTTCATTCCAACGGTTGTACAGGTAAGCTTTTTATACCCGTACTAGCTTGCATACCCGTCGTTGCCGGGTTAAGTTTTTTGTGTAAGTTTTCGAATATGATGGAAATCGGGGCGGGGGGGGGGGGGGGGGGGGCGGATATCTCAAAAACGGTGCACCTTTTCAAAAAAGTGCAAAAACAAAAGTTATTTAGGATATGATTCTACATAAAACTCCCATACATCAAAATCCGATTGATTGCCAGATTGGCAATTACAGATTTTGTTATGTTTTAACTATGACGTTGGAAATGGACCCAAAAACTGAAACATGTACCGAACCCAGGAATAAGTTTTGGTGAAATAATTTGGGAAATTAAGTTTTGGAGAAATAATTTGGAAAATTGAGTCTTACCAAAAAAATGGTTTCAGCGATTTCCGTAAAAACACTTATAAGCGGACACATTGAAAAGTGTAAAGTTTTCAAAAAACTTTACTATCCACATCAAGTTTTTTTTTTTTTTATAAAATAAAAACAAATTTTATGTCAAGTTTTTATAATGGTCTGGCTGTGGTGCCAATATACATAGATCACCTTAAAACCTTCCTAAGTAATTGAACTAGACCGTAAAGTTTTTAAGTACTTGGGGTATTCTAAGTGAAATTTATTGAAAAACTTATTCTGAAGACTTTTATTATGATATTAGCTTTTTTTTCATACTGGCTAATGTCAAATAAATGTAAATTAAATTTTTGGCGCAAGGAATATTTACAATAACCTCATTACAATCCATCCATCAATCAATCATGGATTTTTACTTGGCCAACTTTACACAAACTCTCAGTTTAGTTTGTATTTTCATTCATCCTTTTATCCATTCATCCAGCGCTGACGTGTGTCAACCCTGAATTCCATCCAGGCTTTAACGCTTTTACTTCAATGGTGTGACAATGTGTGTGCTTTTTTTTACCCGAAAGACATGAAAATTCTGTGAAGAAAATGTTGTTACCCCGGACTGAGAAAACTTCAGTATCAAGGATGGAAAATGTACTTGTAAGCTTTAATGTTTACCGTCATTTGGGAAAGGACGAGAAATAATGACGGCAGTACGACCGATCCGGGGTGCTAAATAGGGGGTGGTGGACTGTTGCCGATTTTGCATTCTTCGGTGTGTTGTCTACTCAATATAGTTAGTGTATGGTACACAAGGTAGAAATATAAGTACACAATATAAATTGTGAACATTAGCGACGTGATTTCTTGGCACAAACAAAATCCATTCGCTAAGCAGGATGAAGTTTCCGTTCGCTGTTATGCTTTATAGTTTTACGCGATCTACGACGACGACAAAAATTTTCTGTCAATTTTTTTCATGATTTTTTGCTGGTGAAATATAAACGGAAAGACGAGTATCCAACAGCTTCCATACAGCAAGGTAGTGTACATTTATCAAGTCGATATTCTATCCGAGATGTTTGGATTTTCAGTTAGTAACACATCGTAACAAAATCATAACTTTGTCGTTGAAATATCAAAATTCACAGCTAAATGTTCACATGTTGGCGAATATTATTCACTACATGTTCGCTTAAAACTATTAGTATATTATAAATAGATTGTACATAATATATAAAAATATACGAAATATTTGAAACACTAGCTTGCATACCCGCCGTTGCCGGGTAAAAGTTTTTTGCAAAAATTTTCTTGCGCCAAAAAAATAAATAAATACACTCAGAAAAATGGAAGCTAACTCGACGACCTACATACGGCGTAATTGGCCTCGGGCAGGCGCGCGTTCGCCTGCATGTGGGCAAGTAAAACTGAGTTGACCTGTGGTCGAAGAAATTCTGAAATTAAGCCACCAGCAGGTGAAGTAAGGCATTGGGAGCTGCACGAGTTGACCTTAGATAGGTTAACTCTGGCCGCTAGCTGGCTTACAGACAACCCCCCTTTACCCTCTTAACGGTAAAATTTCGGAGAATCTTGTCTTCGCCTACGTGATAGTTATGACATACTGTGAAAGTTTCATGTTTCTAGCTTCAGGGGTTTGGGCTGGACGTTGATGACTCTGTCAGTCAGTCAATCAGTCAGTCAATCAGTCAATCAGTCAGTCAGTCAATCAGTCAGTCAATCAGTCAGTCAATCAGTCAGTCAATCAGTCAGTCAGTCAATCAGTCAGTCAATCAGTCAGTCAATCAGTCAGTCAATCAGTCAGTCAATCAGTCAGTCAATCAGTCAGTCAATCAGTCAGTCAATCAGTCAGTCAATCAGTCAGTCAATCAGTCAGTCAATCAAGTTAAACGATTTTATATATATAGATTTAACTACTTAGTAGTAAAATTTACTATCTCGTAGTTAAATTGACAATTTCTTCAATTGCAATTGACCATTTTAGTTATAGTCCCGATTCTCGATTGTAAAATAGTTAGATTTACTATTTCTTTCTCTGCGCGTGAAAAATTCACTGGAATTGCAATTTGTTGAGTTTTCCATATAAAAATCGTATGGGATTTTCAGTAAACCATAATGGACTGAAAAAACGTGATTTCCATTGATGTCTTACAAATATTCAATTTAAAATTCATTTATTATTCAGTAAAACTGTTCAACTGTTCAGGTTAAACGATTATATATATATAGATTTGACGATTGGCCCCTGGCAATAGTAGCTTTTCTTATATTTAACTATCAGTTTTACTCGTATAAATACAATTGGTCACAGGCTAAAGTAATTGAAAATGCTAAAGCGAAAAGAAAATTAAGTGATCAAAATCATTGAATCAAAATACAGGCAATCAAAAAATATATCACACAGACAAAAAAAAATTGTGAAATTCAAAAAGAAAATAATTTTCATTTCAAGTCAATTTTCATAAAATGGGCATTTTATTGTATTGTGAAACTCAATTGAGTAAATAGTCATCGAATATTGTGTAATTTAATATTTATGAACTTTATTTCGAAATCAAAAAAGCACAAAATTGTGAATTTTATGTGAAATTCGTTTAAATTAAGTGAAAAAACCCTCTCACAAAATATAAAAGAGACCACCCTTCTGATTGCTTTATAAATTATGTACGACACGATTTGCAAAAGGTTTCAGCAAACATTTAGCGAAATTTTAAATTTGAAATAAAAAGGCGGACATCACAGTTAAATATTTATTGAGATCATAATTTCGTTAGATATAAAATGGGTTGAAATATTTTCTATTGCGTTTTAGTACATATAACATAAATATAATAAAAAAAGAAAACAAATATTGGAAGAATTTTTCATAGTATATTTTTAGAAAAAGTATGAAATTTTGATAGGATCATAAATTAAATGAAGACTAAAAAAATATTTCCGACTTCCTAAATTGAAATGAAGCCAAAATGTTTTCCCCATGGGAGTTTCTGGCGTTACAAAATGTAAAAAAAAAAATGATTTGCTCTTGTATGTTTTCCTAATCAAAAGAAAAACCATCAGAATTCCCCAAATTGTTTAATTTTCAATGTAATTTGGGAACTGAATACAAATCTCAAAAGAAACAATTTTTTTTTATTAAAAAACGTTGGAAAAAGAAAAATTTGTGAAGACGAATTAAGCCTTGAGAAACATGTTTGGAAAAATCATTTGGAAAAATTTTATAATATCGAGAGTGTTATTATTTGTAGTCCCTGTAAGGGGAATTTTCCAATCAAGAGGAACAGTTTTACTGAATAATAAATGAATTTTAAATTGAATATTTGTCAGACATCAATGGAAATCACGTTTTTTTCAAGTCCATTATGGTTTGTACGGAAAATCCCATAGGATTTTTATATGAAAAACTCAACAAATTGCAATTTCAGTGGTTTTTTCACACGCAGAGAAAGAAATAGTAAATCTAACTATTTTACAATGGAGAATCGGGACTATAACTAAAATGGTCAATTGCAATTGAAAAAATTGTCAATTTAACTACGAAATAGTAAATTTTACTACTAAGTAGTTAAATCTACAGGGTGTTAAAAAAAAATGACCTCCAGATAAAAGATCATAAAATATTTATTTCTCAACAAAAACAATTTTTCTAAAAGGCTAAACAATGCACCACACTTCCGGGTATAACATATTTAATTTGTTTCGAAGTGGCCTCCTTGTGCTTCGATACAGAGCGTCAAACGTTTCCGGAAATTTTTGGTCGCGCCATGCAGCTCTTCCGGTGACCATCCGCCCCACTCCCAGCGCAGAGATTGCTTCAGCGCCTCTAAACTTCTGTGGGGCTTAAAACAGGCTCTGGCTTCCAAAATCGAACACACGCTGTAATCCATCGGATTAAGATCTGGCGAGTAGGGCGGCCATTCTTGAGATGTTATGAAATCTGGAAAATTGTCCTTGCACCACTTTTGTGTCATTATCGCCTTGTGGGCCGGAGCGGAGTCCTGCTGAACTATCCAATTTGCATCGCCGAAGTGCTGCTGGGCCCACGGAAGTCCCACAGCCTCAAGAATATCACGGTGGTATACGCTTTACGTTGAACAGCTTCTCTTCGGTGAAAACGATGCGCTCCAAATCCAGAGATACGTGCCGGGGCATGAATCGCTTCCATATTTCGAGCCGCACGCGTATGTTGTCGTCGGTGAGGAGCTAGACTTTTCGGAGCTTGTAAGGCTTGAGCTTGAGGTCCTCTTTGGCTATTCTGTGGACGGATGTGTTGCTTATTCCGGTTTCACGGGAGATTTTCCTCATTGAAACTCTCGAATTTCGCCTGACGCGCTCATTGAAACTCTCGCATTTCGCCTGACGCGCTCATTGAAACTCTCGAATTTCACCTGATGCGCTCGGATGAGCTTTCGGTTCTTAGCGGTCTTGACGGTGCGCTTTCTGCCGCTTCCTGGACGTCGACGAGCATGACCAAGCTCCTCAAGCCGTTTTATGGTCCTCCTGACATTTGACTTGTCGATGCCAAGCGTTCGCGCGATGTCGCAGTAGCGATTTCTTAGCCCATATAACGTCAAAATTTGGTCCCTTTGATTCGACATCGGAACAAAGTATCTTAAATGTGTGGGAAAATTATGAAAAACAAAAACATTTAGGTAGTATTTTTAATGGAGAATCGAACGGAAATGTGAAAAAATTCCAAACTTGAAAAGCTTTCGTGCTAGGACAAATTCAAATTAGAGGTCACTTTTTTGGAACATCTTGTATATATATAAAATCGTTTAACCTGACTGACTGACTGATTGACTGACTGACTGATTGACTGACTGACTGATTGACTGACTGACTGATTGACTGACTGATTGACTGACTGATTGACTGACTGATTGACTGACAGATTGACTGACTGATTGACTGACTCATCAACGCCCAGCCCAAAACCCCTGAAGCTAGAAACTTAAAACTTTCACAGTATGTCCCAACCATCATGTAGGCGCTCACTAAGGCAGGATTTTCCAAAATATTTTATGAAAAAGTGGTTTAGATTTTCTTTTATATTTTCCGGAAAAATCGAAGTGTTTAATTATATCAAATATATAAATTGCTTGAATATCAGGATTATTAAAGAAAAACTATGAATCCCAAATTAGGGGATTTCCCCCAAAAACCGGCTACCAACTGAAATTCGACAAAATAGGAATAAATTAAGCTGCAAAAATCAAAATTTATGTGCACACACCCTTTTTTCTTAAAAGAATGTCAATCTAAGTTTTATTGTTTTTGCCACACATCATTTATTTAATTTTGAGTGTGTTGTGCTGGTATGAAAAACTCTTTGAAATAATAAAAGAGGGAAACCGCTTACGAGAAATGCATAAAAAATTTATTATGATCGTATTTTATCGCTTTCGGTTACCTATCCTTAGTTACAGCCTCAAGGGACATGGATAAAATTTAATGACATTGAAATGAGCTAATAACGATGTACCATACGATATAAAAGCAAAAGTTTGCTAATATCTCCTCCTTTGACATGTGCACTGTTCACCTTAATTTCACCGAGTATCGAATAAATTATGTTTAAGACCCCTCACCCAATTTTATGTAAGTTACAAGTATTTGGTGCGAATTCGGGTTTAACATGAAAGGCGATTTCGAATATATGACTTGAATTTTATGTATAAATTTTATGGATCACAGAATCTGCCATCTTTATTGTAGATTTCGTGTACGCAAAATGGAATCCTATTTTAATTGATGTCATTAAAAAAATTTTGATTATCGGGGGACAAAAATATTACAGAGTTTTAAAGAAATCTGCGTAGTTGATATTTCTTTCATGGGCATCTCCTATCAATTTATCTTAATTATCAAATATTCATGAATCATAAAATTATGATCACTTGTTTTGGAACAACGTTTTAAAGTTATTTAAAATGCGCATTTCTTAAATGATTGCCATGTAAAAGTCTATGAAAACAAGACAAACTTTAATACCTACTCTTTAAAGATTTTCCAAGACTCCATTGATTAGCTTTGAAAAATTTCTTCGAAAATATATCGAATGGGGTTGAACGTCTACCTAAATTTAAGTTATATTTCTTGGTTTCAGGCACCTTACTATCTCAGTAGAAACGCTTTTAAGCTTTATACAATTATTTCGAATGGTTGTTTTATGGTGCATCAAATTAATCCGTGCAGATGTGGTTAAAATTCCATTCAGACATACGGATATTTTCATAAGACATTCTTACTTGATGTTCAGCTCCCCTTGAAATTGGGATGAAATTTATGTTTTTTGGGAGTATTAAAACAAGTAAGCTAGTTTATCTTTATACAGGATTCCTTGGATAATAAATTTATGTTGGAGGGCAATCAGTTGAGGTTTCTACGTACGTTGCATGAGATTGATTTATAATTTCAATTAAATTGAAATACATTAAAAAATTTATGGTTAATATCAATGAGACCCTAAAGACCCATATATAAACGTATGAGGTTTGATGTACAGACAGTTTAATGAGTTTTTTTTTCAACTGGTTTAATGAGTTTTTTTTTTAAATTAAAAATGGGTCCAAAAAAAAGCTTTCCCACTAATGAGAAATGTTCTTTAATATGGTATGTTCGAATAAAAATTTAAAGAGATGCGATTTTTTTCTAGAAAATTTGATGAAAGGATAATCACGCTATCCGTACAGGACCTTCCGTTATCCTACAGACTTGTTAACGTTAGAATCAAATTCATAGACCCCAAAAACCACCAAATGAGTTTTTTTTCGGAAAGTGGGAGGGAAAATGATAATCTCATTATCCTTACAGGACCTTTCGTTGTCCTTACAGACTTTTTTAGTGTCAAAATCGGATTCAGAAGCCCCATTTCAGATCTTTCTCCGGAGACTTTGAGAAAAAAGATAATCACGTTATCCTTACAGGACCTTTCGTTGTCCTTACAGACTTCTTAACGTCAGAACCGAATTCACAGACTCCAAAAACCCCTGAAAATTTGAAGATAAGGACAATCACGTTATCCTTACAACATCTTAACGCCAGAATCGGATTCGACGACCCCAAGAACCTCCAGAATAGATTTTTTCCCGGAAAATTCGAGGAAAAGGATAATCACGCTATCCGTACAGGACCTTTCCTTATCCTTACAGGAACGAAGTAGTGCAAATATTGTATTGTTATGAGAGTTACGTATGTGTGAAAAATTTCAAAAAAAATTAGACTGCAAGATTTGACCCTGACAGACAAACAGATACCAAAGCAACCTAAATAAAAGCTTTTAAAAGCTGATGGACTCTAAATGATCTCCAAAAATGGACTCTAAATGATTTTTTGATCCCAAAAATTCAAAAGCCATAGGAGATAGGGGAACAAATATAAAAAAATATGGGAAAAATAATATTTTTTGAAAGATCTTGAGAACCGTTAAAGATACCTATAAATCGTTGAAAGAAAAAATGCAGGAGTGAATCTGGTTATATGCATTTTTTTCATAAAAGTATTTTTTCATTCATTTTTTCCATATAGTTATGAAAGATTTAAAAAAACCGAGAAATTTTCAAAAAAACTTAACTTTTTGAAATATGTTGAGAATTGTTAGAGATACCTATAAACCGTTAAAGCAAAAAATCCAGAAAATTTTCTTTGAACAATATCCTTTAAATTTTGTTATACTCATAGGTTCCAAAAGCTCATAGGTTTCGAGAAATTTCCAAAAAACCGTATTTTTTCAAAAAAAAAAAAAAAAAATGTATGGGTGGTACCCGTTATAGGTACCGTTACTTTTCCGAAAGTTGATAGAAAACTACGATTTTTTAAAAACTTATTTACAAAAAATTTCAAGTCGCTAGGTTAACGTGTTCTTGAGTTATTTAAGATACGTACACGAAGAGAAATCCAAATAAGAATATATGAGACACTGGACTTTTTTTATAAATAGTTTTAGCCAGAGCTTAGGGGAAGATCCTTTAATGGCGAAGCACAGCTCAGGATGACCGGAAGAATGAAAGGAGATGTCGGTTTATGCTCCCCTTGAATTTCTGCAGGTTATAGTCCGAGAGGAGCACATCGCCATCGGATGGTAAGTCGTTCCAAAGTCTTATTGTTCGAGGAATGAAGGAACCCCTAAACTTTACTGTACGAAAACGGGGAGGCTCAAGGAAGGATTCGTGCTGCACGAGAGGGTCTAGGGAAAATATACCGTGGAGGAATAAGTTGGGAAATTTCGGTGGAATATTTCCCATGGAAATATCAACAGGATATGCTGAGTACCCCAACAGAGAGACGATACTCGAGAGACGGTAATGAATCTGTCAAAAACTTAGCTCCAATCAGTCGGATCGCACGTTTTTTGAATTCGGTTCAGCAGTTGCAGGACAGTTTTTGGGGCTCCCGCCCAAATGTTCGAATTGTACTTTAGTCTCGGTCGAATGTAGGTCTTGTAGACTCTTTTGCAATTATTCCCTTAACCCTCTCAATGGCTGGGCGAATGCAGCAACCGGGATCGCCCTTCACAAAATCTAAAGTTTCACTGACTCAGACTTCAAAAGACAAAGGCATAGTGGGTCAGTGTTTAGAAAAGTGTCCATTCAATGATGAAAATTAAACAAAGCGTTTAAAAAATCGTTACAGAAGCCGCTAAATGAATTTAAAGGTCTGTCCCATATATAGGACAAATCCATTGAGAGGGTTAAAATAGGGTATTATTCCTATAATTCTGGGAAGATTTCCTATTTTTGGCATAAATTCTCCGTTTTTTTGGGAATCGTCACCAAAAATTTTACAATCTCGTACACTCCTAGTTTTTGCAGGAATCTGCCCTATTATTTCTCTCCGTGTACAACGGATAGACCGACAGACCGACAGACTGATGTACCGAAGGACCGACAGACCGACGGACCGAAGGACTGACAGACAGATGCACGGACAACGTCATAATTTTACCTGAAACAGATTTTGTACTGAATTTTCTATCTGCATCCTTTCTCGAATCGATCTCCATCATAATTACAATACTTTCCCTCTATACAAGAGCAAAGTTAAATTGGTTAACATTGATTTCACGAGTTTGTCCCTTAAAATAAACACTGTTTAAAAACAAACAAAATTAATGTTGAGCCCATTAAATCATTAGAAATGTTAAAATATATTCTAAAATTAATGCAGTTTTGGGATATCAAAATACATCCATAATAATTATCTATATTTGAGCACATTTTAATATTCGATTGCATAATAATTAATTATAATTGAACCGCTAATATAATAGAAAAGCTATAAGGTAATTCGCCAAAAGCTTGTTAAACATCACTAGGGGTGGTTTTTTTAAAAAACATTTTACGTAAACATAAAAACGTCATGTTCAGAATCGGCTGGATTGCTCCAGAACATCGTGTGACATTGTTTAATTAATTTTTGTTGTTTTCCAATGGAGTGATAACAATGTCAGTTATGTGTGCACACAAAGAAAACTGTGGTGGTAATTAATTTTACCCCTTTGGCTAGTTTTCGGTGTATTTTCAAATAAAACTGCCATCTGGTCAGTTTGGTTCAGGTCAGTTTGCCAGCAAATTGCACAAAGCCCACCCGAATGATGTTAGGGGTTGAATTAAAGTTCTAAAGTGTTTGAGATATTGTGCAACCAGTGGCTGAGTTGAAATTAAATGCAAATATGTTTTATATATCCGTAACACAAGATTGGGCTTACCGTAGAGATCTACTCGTATGTCGATATAATTTTCCATTCAATATCGTTGCACTCGATTAGGTGGAAATTCAATAAATTCTCGTTGAAATTCACACCGTTTTAAATTATGTGCACAAAACATTTACGGATACCTGACGATTTATTGAATTGGGTTTTTTTGATTTGGTGTTTTTGCCTACTTGTATGTCAATATCATTTAAAATCAATTTATTTGTTTTTCCCTCGATTTAACTGGTAGAATTTTATAACCAACATATTTTTAAACATTCGTGGCAGTAGCAATTATACTTAAAAAGGCGTGAAGAACATTCACCGATCAATTTATAAAAATTTAAATTTCAGTTTATAACCGATTTTTTTATACCCGTATGGTGAAACCAAAGGGTATATTAACTTTGCCTTACCGTTTGTAACGCCAAGATCCCGTCATCACACAAAAAAATGAATTACCCCAGTGTGTTTAGAATGATAAAAAAAAATTGAATTTTGCATGTCCGTCCGTCTGTCCGTCTGTCTGTCTGTCCGTCTGTCTGTCTGTCCGTCTGTCTGTCTGTCCGTCTGTGGCGCGGATTGCGGGCGCACGGATTGAGCTAGAGACTTGAAATTTTGCGCAGATTGGTTTTTCGTAAAATGCAAGGCTAAGTTCGTTAATGGGCAAAAATGGACCATTAGGGGGGGTACCCCCCATACGAACGAAAACGGTTTTTGTGAATATCTCAAAAACGGTGCATCTTATCAAAAAAGTCCAAGAACAAAAGTTATTTAGGATATGATTCTACATAAAACTCCCATACATCAAAATCCGATTGGAATAAATTTTAAAAAATCTTATTGGAAAGTTTGACTTCAAAGTGGAATTTTGGTATAACTGTTCGAATTTTGATACGAATATCACCATACGGGTCTCCAATGATTGCCAGATTGGCAATTATAGCTTTTGTTATGTTTTATAAAATCGTTTGTATTGTATAAAAAAAGGTAATTTAAATTTTAAAATTAAGTAGGTGGGGGGGGGGGGGGGGGGGGTGAGGGAAGGGTTAACCGCGAAGCGATTCGGGGCACATCCCCTAGTAAATTATAAAATCGTTTATCTTGATTGACTGACTGACTGATCAATGCCGAGCCCAAAATTTTTTCATTCATCACATATACGCTCACTAAGGAGGGATTTTTCAAAATACCACCGCTAAGGGGGTAAGGGGGGGGGGGGGGGGGGTCAATAATGGGTTGGTGTTTTAAAATATTGATTTTTGTCATGAAGCCTGACCGTCAGGGGCTGAGTAATGTCACTCGGGGTTTTCGACGTTAGAATTTAGAAATTTCGGCGTTAGAATTTCAAAATTTGGGCGTTAAGTAAGAACTCCAATTGGGCAGAGGCAGCAGCAGAGGCAGAAGCAGAACTTTAGAACACATAGCGTCTTATGTGATGAGCTCCAATAAAGCAGCAGCAGAGGCAGTGGCAGAAGCAGAAACACATTTTAGCTCTAATCTCTAAATTTCTGCTTTCAATTTAACCTCACAAATCGTTGTTGATATTTTTTGCATATATGGACGGAAGTAAATATTTGTAATACTTGAAATGGAGGAGAAATTAATTGAATATGTTAAAACCAACAAAATATTATGGGACAAATCATGCCGCGGACAAAAAAACGTAGCTGTTTCTACGTAGGTTTCTGCTAGTTTCGTCAGAATTCAAATTTCATTGTGGGACAGAAAGCAGATTCTGCTTCTGCTGCTGCTTCTGCTTCTGCCTCTGCTGCTGCCTCTGCCCAATTGGAGTTCTCGAAGTTTCGCACAAAATCAGTTTTTTTTTGTCTGTTACATGGAGACAAAAAATAGGATAGATTTCTACAAAAAATAGTAACATATGAGACAGTGGGCTTTTTTATAGCGATTGCTTAAAAATAGGGAATCCAATTTGGGACATAATAGAACTTAGTTTTGGTGCTTCTAAGAGCCGTGTCTATAGTTAATCTGTTTGACAACAAAATTTTTGGAGTCGATCTTAGTTCTTAGTTAGCCTTAAAGGTTAGAAAGTATGTAAACGATTAGCCTTAAGGGTTAGAAAGTATGTAATTTATTTTAGTTGCAAATTTAACGCCACTCCAAAAAAGCCGAATTTTAAATACGCTATTAATGGACATAGTTTGAAATTATTATTTTCTTTTTAGTGCTTTTTTCTCTTTTCAGTTTTTTTTTAAAGTCGGTTTTATTTTTTTTAGAAATTTTTTTTTTATTTGGAACGTTTTTAGTTTCAATTTTTAATATAGGTAAAATTACAAAGGGTTTGAGGGGATAAGTCCGCAGATGAGAAATATATAAAAGAATCTTCCAGATATTGTACTGAACACAATACAAAGAATTTTACTCGATATCCCAAGCAGGAAGGGGTTTGAAGGGGTAGGTTAACACGGGGGAAATATATAAAAGAACCTTCCTATAATTGCCAATCTGGCAATTATTGAAAGCTATAATTGCCAATCTGGCAATTATTGAAAACCCGTATGGTGATTTAATTGAACGGCGGCGTATCAAAATTTCATTTGAATTCAAATTTTCCAATAAGATTTTTTTAAAACTTGTTCCAATCGGATTTTGATGTATGGGAGTTTTATGTAGAATCATATTCTAAATAACTTTTGTTCTTAGACTTTTTTGATAAGATGCACCATTTTTGAGAAATTCGGAAAAAACGATTTCGTTCCTATGGGGGGTATCCCCCCATTTTTGCCCATTAACCCTCATACTGTCCTCAGGTCATTTCTGACCCAAATTCGATTTTAATTAAAAGTGTCTTCTCAACTACATGAAAAATGTTTGTATGATGTAGGCCCAGTGAACAAATTTCTTTTGAATACCGATAACAATAATCTATTTGTTCATATTTTAATCCATTGAAGAGCACTGATAATTGTGACGGGTGTAGTATTCTATGTAGAGGGTCATTCTTGACCCACGAAGACATCATACGTTATTTTTCTTAAGGACAGTATTAGGGTTAACGAACTTAGCCTCGCATTTTACGAAAAATGGATCTGCGCAAAATTTCAAGTCTCTAGCTCAATCCATGCGCCCGCAATCCGCGCCACAGACAGACAGGCGGACGGACGGACAGACGGACGGACAGACAGACGGACGGACATGGAAAATTCAATTTTTTTTTTATCATTCTAAACACACTGGTGTAATTCATTTTTTATTTATTTATTTATTTATTTATTTAATTACATTTCGTCAACAAAAACTGACTATTTAAGCGAGTAATACAATTTTTAAAAACAAAAAGAGTAAAAAAAATATATATTTTATACATATGTTCACTAATATGAGCAAAAAAGGAAAAAAAAAATTATTTTAACAAAGCTTTCAGAGATTCTAAGCTAACACAAAAATCAATATTATAATACATAGAGTTAAATGAACGCGACATAGACGATACTGGTTCATTTAAGCCGTAATTCGTACGATGGTGACGAATACTTAAAAAATCAGAGTTTCTGAGCATTCTAGTAGGTGCCATTATATTAATTTTGGACAATAGGTGAGGGGAGCTAACCAACCCCGTCAGTAATTTAAATACAAAGCATATTTTAAAATTTTGCCTACGCTCTTTTAGCGATTTTAAATCAAGTAGCCTTAATCTACTGGCATAAGGGGGGAGAATTAAGGAGTTTTCCCAAGGCAATTTATTAAGAGCGAATCGCAAAAACTTTTTTTGGACACTTTCAATTCTATCCGCATGAATAGAATAAAATGGGTCCCAAACAATAGAACAATACTCCAAAATAGGACGAACGAAACAAAAGTATAACAATTTAGTAATAAAAGGGTCAAAAAATTCTTTGCACCATCTTTTTACAAACCCAAGAGTTGAATTGGCTCGACTCACCATATGATTAATGTGGTCCACGAAAGTAAGGCGAAAGTCAAAGAATACACCAAGATCCTTAATTATATTAATTCTAGATAAAATACTCCCATCAAGGGAATAGTCAAAAAATAGAATATCTTTTTTTCTGCTAAAACTAAGAATGGAACACTTACTAACATTTAAGACCATACAATTTTTATCGCACCACACACAAAAATTATGCAGGTCAATCATTAAAAGACTATGGTCAAGCGTATTACACACAGTTCTATAAATTTTCATATCGTCAGCATAAATTAAAATACTACTGTAGAGAAATACTAAGTCGATGTCGTTTATAAATAAAATAAATAGTAGAGGACCAAGATGGCTTCCTTGTGGTACTCCCGATCGGTTCAAAATTGGCTTAGAACAAGAATTACGAAATAATACATTCTGTACCCGACCATTGAGATATGATTTAATCCACCTAATAAATAGTGCCGGGAAACCAAGAACAGAGAGTTTGTATAATAAAACATCATGTGATAATCTGTCGAAGGCTTTAGTGAAATCAGTGTAAACACAGTCCACTTGTAGCCCATCTTCAATGTTAGTTTGACAGAAAGTGGTAAATTCAGTTAAATTAGTTTCGGTAGATCTTTTTTTTACAAAACCATGTTGAAAAGGATTAATAATCGATTTTACATGGAAGTTTAAACGCGAACAAATGATAGCCTCAAAGAGTTTCGGAATACAGGACAGTTTCGCGATTGGTCTGTAATTTGAGATATCTTCTCGATTTCCTTTTTTGAAAAGAGGAATAATATAGGATGATTTCCATATCGAAGGGAAAATTCCAGATCGTATTGATAAATTGAATAAATGCGCTAAAGGGCGACTTAAATTAATGTCACAATTTTTTAAAACAACAGAAGGAACGCCATCAGGTCCACATGAAAATTTACTATCTAGTGTCTTAATACTGTCAATAATATCACATTCGTCAAGAAATAAATCCTTCATAGTTAAAGTCGTCAAAGGAATATTTTTTAAGTATTTAAAATACGTATAATCTATATCACAGTTTGAATCACAAAAAGCAGACTGAAAAAAGTCTGCAAAAAGATTGCAGATAATATCCGTGTCAGAACTCTTAATATTGTTTAAAAATAACGATATTGGATAATCATTGACTTTCCTCTTACTGTTAACGAAGCTCCAAAACGATTTAGGATCAGATTTGAGATTCTTTCGAATATTTGAAACATATATCTGATAAGAGGCATTAGCTGCCATCAAGAACTCTTTTTTGGCATGCAAATAATTCTGAAAGTCATAGTCTGATTTAGAGTAAAAATAAAGTTTCCAGCATTTGGTTTTTAAATTACGTAAGTGACATATTTCCGAATTGAACCAAATAGGATGCACTGATTGATTTTTTAAGCACGTATACGGTACTGTAACCGCGAAAACATTGAAAACATATTGATAAAAGTAAAACGTGGACTGATCAACATCAATTTCATTAAGAACATCGAACCAGGAACAATTATTGAAAAGATTAGACATCTCTGAAAAATTTGCCTTTTGAAAATTAAATTGAAATTTGGAGTTAGAAAAATTATTTGAACTAATATAGTCAGTATTAAAAAAACAAGAAATCGCCGGATGATGTCCAACAACAGGAAACATCGGAGAATCACAAGAATAAATTGTAGTAGATGAGGCATCAGATGAGAACACCAAATCCAGAATTCGCCCATTTACATTAGTCACATGGTTCACTTGGCAGAGATTTTTGGAATAAAGATCATCTAAGAACTCTGCAGTTGATTGGCATGATGTGTTTGGGATCAGGAAATCGTCATCATCAGATGGTGACCAGGTCACAAGAGGAAGGTTGAAGTCACCAAAAATCAAAATGTCATCTTCGGGATCCATTAGGTTGTCAACGAAATCAATCGCGTCACAAAATGATTGATAAATTATTGTTGCTGAAGACGGCGGGATATAGAAAATGACGACGTAGATAAGCCTTGAAGCAATATTTGTAGATATACATAGAAATTCCAAAACGTTAGGCACAGGAACCTCTACTCTTCTAGATGGGAAAGATGAACGCACCGCACACATTATGCCTCCACCAACAGGTGCATCATGAGATTCGTGTCGATCCCGTCGAAAAACGTTGAAGTTCGATGAAAATATTTCGCCATTAAAAAAACTAGCATTTAGCCACGTTTCGGTGAAGCAAACAATATCGTAATCGCAATCAGATGAAGATGAAAAAAATTGAGATAATTTAGAACGGATTCCATTTACGTTTTGGTAGTAGATAGCGAGTTGACTACACCGTTTTTTGAAGAATTAGATCGTGATTGATGATTGCGAGGTCTAATTTGAAATTCTTTTACTATCATATCTGGGGACCAAAAATTTCCATTCAAAATTTCCAAAAAGCAGTAATTAGGAACGAAGATTTTGAACGAAGATACTGATGCTTCCGGTTTTTGAGGAAATTTAAAACATTTTATTGTGTCGTCACTTTTAAAATTGTAGTGCGATTTAACGTAGTTGACGACATCATCCGAAGTTGTAGAAGGATCAAGTCGTGAAATGAAAAGAGTTTTCGGTCTACTTATCGTTTTTAACATAAATCCAGTAGTATTCGCAGAATGCGCAGAATTTTCAGAGTTTTCCTTCACTACGTTGTCAATGATTTCTCGTGCCAAGTTAGCAGTCGCAATAGGTGAAATACTATTGGAAGATAAATCTGAATCAGAAATTGACGCAGATGTTAAAGCCATACAATTATCGATGGGATTTAAATTGGCAGTTAAGTTTGAACTGGTGTTAGCGATTATGGCACTATTTTTCGAAGCAATCGTGCAATCCTCGGTGTTTAATATATTGTTTGACTCATCACGTTCTGCCATGTAGCCAGTAAACTTTTTTGAACTAAATAAAATTGACGATACCTGAAGTAATTGCGTCGATAATTTCTCAATTTTTTCAGTCAGGTCAGATTTCAAGAGACCAATTTGCGACGATTGATTTTTGACGGTTTTCAAGACTTCACTGAGAGTGATTTTACTACAATCGTTGCAACGAAATACAATGTTTTTTGAAAATTTTGAACATGTTTCCAAAGCGCTCGGCGTAAAATTATAACACTTCATGTGGAATGAGCGGTAACACGGCCCGTCACATTCAATAAATTTATTGTTTCTTGATTCAGGTAAATTGCATTTACCGCATTTGGGATCACACATGGAGTCTGCATACATTTTGGGTGATTAAAAATTTAGATAAATAACTTCCAAAAGCTCCCGCTGGCGCTAGTATCGCTCTAAGTTTTAAGTTCTAAAAACGTAAATCGTCAAAAGAAACACACTGGCAACACTCGAACAATGTCAAAAGTATTTGAAATGTTGGTAAACAATAACAATTGACACAAAGAAAAACGCGGTAAAAATTGTAAATATGTTTTGCAATAAGATCGAAATGTATGTCAAATGTAGCAAGCACCAAACTATTTTTAATCTTGTAGACTACTGCGATTAGCAATCGGCGACGTCTTCACTACCAGCAGAGAGAACTATATTTTGCGATCACAGCGATATGCAAATTTTTAGCAGAAAAATATCAAGTACAGGTTTAAATTAATTTAAATTATTAGATACACCGAACTACAACTTGATTGAAACAATGCGATTTGTGTGTGATGAAGGGATCTTGGCGTTACAAACGGTAAGGCAAAGTTAATATACCCTTTGGTTTCACCATACGGGTATAAACATAACAAAAGCTATAATTGCCAATCTGGCAATTATTGAAAACCCGTATGGTGATATTCGTATCATAATTCGAACAGTTATACCAAAATTCCACTTTGAAGTCAAACTTTCCAATAAGATTTTTTAAAATTTATTCCAATCGGATTTTGATGTATGGGAGTTTTATGTAGAATCATATCCTAAATAACTTTTGTTCTTGCACTTTTTTGATAAGATGCACCGTTTTTGAGATATTCGGAAAAAACGTTTTCGTTTCTATGGGGGGTACCCCCCCTAATGGTCCATTTTTGCCCACGAACGAACCGGGGTCCAACCAGGAACTTTCTCTACAACTTTCTCTTTGGGATGACCAAAATCGGTCAACCCAGTAAAAAGTTAGGCGTGAACATACATAAAAAAAAATATTCAGGTGGAATTGAGAACCTTTTCCTTTTTGGAAGTCGGTTAAAAATACACCGCACTGCAGTTTTTTATTGCCTTTTTTTAATTCTCTTTTGTGTATACACAAAATGTGTCAGAAATTTCGGAGAAATTAAGTATGTACATTTACAATAAATACAACATAATTATGGAGGACTTTTTCTTGATTTTTTTCTGTGATTCAAAAAAAAAATTTTTTTTGTCCGTAATAGCGAATTTTTTTATCCGTATAGCGAATTTGTTCCTATATTAGTCATGTCCGTAACTTCGAATTTCCGTAAAACGAGCGTCCGTATAGCGGGGGATTACTGTATTTGCAAAAAACATTTTCATTCGTATGGGGGATACCCCGCTAATGGTCAATTTTTGTCTATTAACGAACTTAGCCTTGAATTTTACGAAAGACGAATCTGCATAAAATTTCAAGCCTCTAGGTCAATACATGCGACCGCAATCCGCGCCACAGACGGACGGACAGACGGACGGACGGACATGCAAAATTCAATTTTTTTTATCATTCTAAACACGCTGGTGTAATTCATTTTTTTGTGTGAGAACTGGATCTTGGCATTACAAACGGTAAGGCAAATTTAATATACCCTTTGCTTTCACCATACGGGTATAAAAATGACTAATAAGGATAAAAAAAACATTTTTTTTAAGAAAAGCTTTTATTTTAAAAAATGTGCTAAAAAGGAAAAAGAAATCCAGAAACTTGTGCAGGCAATATTTTCAATAAATTCATTCAAGTACGCACAAGATATTCTGAAATATCATGTCTCCCCATTAATCACATGGAAATGCTAGCGATCAAAATAACAAATCGTTAACGATAACGGTTTCGAGCTGATCCCAATAGACAAGGCGATAGCGAATCTCAGCAAGGGTAGATATCTTTACAACATTGATCCCTGATGTCAGCTACAATTGGGGGTGAATTTCGTTTGACATCTCTATTATACGATGTGCTTTCTACGTGCACTTTGTAGACAAAAATTTGTTTTGAAAATCCTCCACCCTGAAGAGATCAAAAGACACGAAAATATTTCACACCGAATCCATTCTATCAGCGGAGGATTTTTATGTAAAGCTACCAATCGAAGGATTTCTTGTCTTAAGTGTGATATCAGTTATTGTGCCAGAATTCGCCGTCTGTGTTTTTCTTTGCACCGGAATGACAGTATTTCCCCGGTGAAAAGCTCTTGTGAAAGACATGGTTGTGCAAATTGAAGGGTGAAATACGATATGACCGGCAACATAAATGTCGTCGGAGAAAAACCACGCTGCCACAAGGGCGAAGAAGGAGGTAGCAAAGAAAATGGTGATGTGGGGTTTCGAACTTCATTGAATTTCTTGTGGGAGTTTTCCCGAGAGGATGTCGCCTGATAGGAAAACATACGAGTTTTTATAGTGGGATTTTCCAGGAAAATAAACAAAAATGTAACTTGTTTCGATACATAAACCACCTTCTTTTTTTTTTGGGAACAACACAGAAACTTATAAATTTAAAAGTTAAAGTAACTTATTTTCAAATTTATTTTAAACTCGAATTTAACCCTCTAACCCCTAATTTATTCACTAGGAGTTAAGCCGAGTTAGTGAGTTAAGGGAGTTAGCTAACGTTATTTTCCATGTTAAAGGTGAGTTAAGAGAGTTAAGGCGATTTAACTCCTAGTGAATAAATTGGCCGTAACCGGAATATTTCCGAGAAAAATTCACTAAAATATGACTTTCAACTTGCGACAGACCGTAACCAAGACAACGTACAGGGCTAAATTTTTTCCAGCATGTAAAGCGATAACTTACAAAAGTCATTGTAAGACGTTCCGGCGATTTCCGGCGATTAAAATTGTTACCCGTTATAAACAAGCGAATTCCCTGAAGCCCGCCTTAAGGCGGGCATTTCGGCTAGAGGGTTAAGTTTAAAACCATTGTTAAAAGTATGGTGAAATGAAATTAATCTTTTTCCCCCTTTTCCAAATGAACACAATATTCTCGAAAACGGCTCTGGGTACTGACAAAAAGGCGTCAATCTGAGTCGTATTTTTTTTTAAATTGTGAGATATTTCGACATTTGAGATATTTTGACATTTGAGATATTTCGACATTTGATATATTTCGACGTTTGAGATATTTCGACATTTGAGATATTTCGACATTTGAGATATTTCGACATTTGAGATATTTCGACATTTGAGATATTTCGACATTTCAGATATTTCGACATTTGAGATATTTCGAAGTTAGCTGCATCAAATTCAGACCTCATAAAAGACAAAATATGGAAATATCTGGCAACTTTTATATCAATTTAAGAGCGTATTTGCTCTATATTTGCGCTGCGGGCGAAATTTTTTAAACAGAATATGGCGTGAAGGTTGAAATAAAGAGATGCATAGTCCCAAGCGAAAATTAACTTTAGTTTTTCGCACTTTTTACATTCCATAAATAATGGCAAGCGGAAATTGTAAAACCTACCGAAACAGACAAAATCATCATCATCCTCGGTGTTACGGCTCTCGAAGAGCCTGGGATTCCTCACTTGAGGTTTCATAACAATTTCTTCCCTGCTTCGCACCTCCCTGCTTCGCTACCTCACAAATGTTGTAATTCATCCATGGTTCCCAATCCTTACATGGATTGCCAACCATGGATGAATTACAACATTTGTAAGGTTTTTACGTTGCAACCCATCAACAGCAGAGGCCGTGATAGCAATCTAGACCGATGATGTCGTTAACACCAAGCGGCAGCTATCACTACTCATTTCGTAAAGCAAGTTGAGTTGACTTGAATCACAGCGTGCGACAGTCGGAATTAAACCACCGACCTTCGGAACACGGGCCAATACTTTACCACTTGGACTACGCTGGAATTAAAAAAACAGACAAAAGCCCTTTTAAAAGAAAAGCGGGATTTGCAGAAAATCATTGAAAAAATTCTCCGCAGGCGAAAAAACTGTAGTTTAGAGCAATCCCCGACTGAGGTAGAGTGTTTTTTTTAAAAGATTTTATTTAGTTTGCCTCCTGGTCTGACTGTATGTATGTCTGTCAGATTCAAATCTTGTAATCTCATTTTGACACACTTCGACTTATCGGATTGACTTGAAATTTTGCACATATACGTAACTCCGATGACAATACCATATTTTTTCTACTTTGTCTTTGTGAGTTTAAGCGAAGGTCCTGTAAGGATAACGCAATTATCTTTTTCCCCAAATTTTTCGGGAAAAAATCTATTCTGGGGGCCGCTGACTTCGATTCTGGTATTAAAAAGTCGAAAACGGAAGTTCCTCTAATTTCCAGGAAAAAATCTCATTTAGGGGCTTTTGGGGTCCCTGAGTCCGATTTTGATGTGAAGATATCCTGTCAGAATATCGCGATTATCTTTTCCTCAAATTTTTCGGAATAAATCCCATTTGGGGGTTGTTTAAATCCAATTCTGACATTAAGAAATCTGTAAGGATAACGGAAGGTCCTGTTAGGATGACGCCATTATCCTTTTCCCTAAATTTTCCGGAAAAAAGTCCTCTAAGGGTCTTTAGAATCACAGAATCCAATTCTGGAGTTAAAAAGTCCGTAAAAATATCTCAGACGCATCAAGGATATATACTCGAAGATTAAAAAGTATAAACAAACGTGGCGAAAAACAGACGTCCTTTTTGATTCAAAATGACTAAAACAGATGAAATAAAAAACAAAAAAGAAACATTTGATTAGTAAATTCACCTACAATTTAGACAGCTACAAAAAACTAGATGAACTACCGACAAAAATAGACAGTTAGCTACTAAAATGTAGATAATTTATCTAATCAGACCAAGTTATTGTCTACTCTTGACGGTAGTTCATCTAGTCTCTAGTTTTTTGTAGCTACAATTTAGGTGAATTTACTAATTACTTTTTTCTGTGTAGAGGAAGTGAATTGTCATTAAAAGAAACTACTTTAACCATTTAGGGCGCAGCGATGTGATCTATCGTTCAATCACGTAGCAAAATGCCCGAGATGTTTAGAAACGAATATGTCATATCTTTCATTAAAACACCTCGTATCCCTATTTTTCCGTTTTGTTGAGAATTTTCCAGTTAAAAGGCTTGTTCTTGGTAGGAAAAATATTTCCTAGACCTTTTCTACCCGGGAAATATTTTTTTCGAATTTTTAGAGGCTTGTTCTTGGTAGGAAAAATATTTCCGAGACCTTTTTCATCCAGTAAATTTTTTTTTTTGAATTTTTAGACATTGTGGTTGAGTAAATCAAGTCAGAAGATCCACTAGAAAAAAAAAATTTTTTTACCCCATTTTTTGAAAGGTAAGCATAGAGTTTAAAAAATCTTTTCTTGGTTTGAAAAAAAAAAAAAAAAAAAAAACAATTGGAAACAATGAAATAAAAAAAAAGCCTGAAAAGTATATCTTTCCTATATTTTTTCTGGCTTTTTTTTGATTTTCGAAATTCGTAAAATATTTCCTTAAAATGAACTGTAAATTTATCATTTTGTTCCTGAAACAATTCAATTTTTTTTTATCCAAAGCATAAAAAGTTATAGATATATTATTTTATTTGTTGTTTTTATCTGTTATTTTTAACAAATTTCTAAGGAAAAAGGTCAGATTTCTTCCTGGAAATAATAACTGAAAATCCATTTTAGGAACACGGAGGTGGTTTCATAGAAAAATTTATTTTCCTCAAACATATCGAGTATCGAATATGCCAAAAAATCCAAATATCCGGATTGTGAACTTCTTGAAAACAAAATATAATTTCTGCGTCGCAATTCGGAGCTGAAATATATAATTTCTGTACGGATCGAAACCAAATTATTATAAAATAAAGTACGCTTCTTTATAATAGCTATATTTTTCCTATTTCTCTTCTCAAGCATAAATTCGGTTAATCAATTTGACATTAAATTTTCTGTCTATTGTTTTGTAAAGTCTCATTAATTTGCCGGAGCTCGTGTCAATTTGCAATCGAACACCGGATATTGTGAAAAGATTTTTAATAACTATGGAAAATATCTTTTGCATGTTTTTAATACGAAATATCGTTCCTTTTGGGTCATAATTTTAATGATGACTTTCATATGTTATGAAAGAAATTCATATCTTATTAAATGGAACCGGATTTCTATGGGAAATCTCCCTTAGCCCCGATTTGGATAATTTTTTTTATGAAAGTATCTTTCGCGGTTTTTTGCAAAATGATCTGCGTTGCCAGGAGCAGGTTTTTAGCTATGTTAGATTTTCAAAATTCGACACAGAAGGTCCTGAAAGGATAACGCAAATGTCCTTTTTCTAATTGTTCTCGCAAAAACTGGCTTTGGGAGGTTTTCAGGGTTGCTTATCACGAGTCTGTCTGGTGTTCGAATTTCAAAAGTCGAAACGGAAGGTCCTTTAAGGATAACGTTTTTTCCCAAAAGTTTTTAAATTATTTATAGTTTTTTGGCATTCTAAAATTTATACAAAAAACTTTAAACTGGCAACAAAAAGTCTACTAGTATGTTATAAAGATTGTTACTGTCCAAGATATGTAATTTTATTATGGTCTTCCTCCGACCATATCTACACGAAAAAACATATGGGAACCGTTATTCCAAAATTATGCATGCTCCAGTCCCATATTTTTGGGGAAAAACGGCATAGTGTTCAAATATGGGAGTCACTTCTATAAAAAAATTGTGACTGTTCCCAAATTTTTTAGGACACATTCCAACAAAAAAATTGTCGTTTTCATTTTTTTGTGTGATCATTCCCAAAATCATGGGAGGGATTACTGTATATGGTAGACATATTACGACAAAAAATTGGGGAATATACCCTTTTGTAAGGGACTCTCTCCTATAAATATGCGCGACATTTTCATTTGAAATAGGATTCGTTCCTATAATTATAGCACCAAGTCCAATTCGAATAGGATTGACTACTTTTTTTTATTGGATTCTGACCAATCTAAAGGGGACAAACAAAAATTTGAGTTACGGAATATACGAGATAGAGAAGTTCGTGGGGTTTGTAAAATGTTCGAGATATCAAACAGTTCGAGATATCAAACAAACAGCAGTAAAAAATGACCTGTAATTGAAAAAATTCTCCGATACAAGGCTTAAAGGCTTAGAATGTGGTCAGGCCCGTAGGCTTGGGAGATGAACCCCCCCCCCCCTCCCGAATTTTTAAAAAGTCAAAATTTAAAAATTCAATCTTCCGATTTGTAAAAATTTTTTCAATCGAGGTGTCTTTTGCCTATAGTAAATATTTCTATTTAAAAACAATCTCCCAAAATTGTGAATAAAAATACAATTGAACTCAAAAATTTTTACAAATCAAGAAAAATACTGTTGTAAAATACAATATGTGGAAATAAAATATTTATAGTAAGTGTAGGAATTTTTTATATCATGAACCATAATATAATTCTTCTAGGGTTCAAACAATATCGATGTTTTTTTTGATATCTCTAATTTCTTCCCCGAAAAATGTCGAAATTAAATGAACTGCGTGAAAATAGTATATTTGTTGTTATGATATAAATACAATCATGATCAAATTTGGTTCTGAGAGTTCTAGAACCACGCCCCTGCCGAAACGAAATCCTGGCTACGGGCCTGAGTGTGGTAGTCAAAACTCTATAAACCACGAGTACCGAAACGAAATCCTGGCTACGGGCCTGAGTGTGGTAGTAGGCAGGTCGAAACTCTATAAACCACGAGTTCGCAAACTACATGCGAATTATAATCGAAGACAAAAATTTTGCTTAAATTACAATAGCATATTCGCTGAATCCTATTTGTGTAGGAATGTTTCCCCCAACACTTAGGATTCGTTCCAATTTTTTCGTAGAACTAAGTCTTACATAATATCAGGGTCACTTCTAATCCATCCTGAGCTGTGCTTCGGCATTATAGGGGTTTCCCTCAGGCCCTGACTGAAACTATAAAAAAAAAATAATGGGAACGATTCCATTCCATAATATTGCATTGTTTCCTGGTCAGTATAGGAATGTCTGCAGTAAAAACTAGGAACGGGTGCTACTTTTGTTGGAATGTGTCCATTCTGCTCTCCATCCCATATACATAGTAATGATTCCACAAAAACTAAGACCAGTTCCAATATTTATGGACGCCTTTGCCGTGTAACAAGGCCTATAATCGCTTTCCCATATTTTATAGGAAAGTTTCCTATGCGGATTTTTTCCGTGTAATAAGAAAAAAAAAACTAAAAAAAGTTCAACTTTTTTACCATGTTACAAATTTTAGGAGGCCTCAATTTTTCTTTTGTCAAAAATACCTTCAGTATTTATACGCGACATAAAAAAATTTCAAAATTTTGGTAGGGGTATACATTTTTTTTTTGAAAATGTTGATGTTACGAGTATATGGAAGAAAATTAATATGGAATTTGTCAATATCTTTAATGATTTTAGATTAATAAAAAACTTACAAAATGTAACAGCAGGAAAACTTGCTTTTTTAATGATAATCCCGTTATAATGGGGTTAATGGGATTATAATTAAAAAAGCAAGTTTTCTAGAAAAAAAACCAGAATTAAAATAAGTTTCCACTATTGTTCCACTTACATAAGTATGTAAAAGTCTGTCTATGTTAGGAGGATAGTTGAATATCTCCTTAATCGTTATTATTTCCATCATAAGTCATCCGTAACGAACCTTTTACACTTGAGATGGCATTTAGGTGTTTCGATATATAGACATGCAACACCTAAGAAATCTTTGAGAAGCCACATCAACTTGTGGCGTAATTTATACGACACTAAATACTAGATTTTATAGTGAGAAATTCTTGTATTGGAATATAACAACGTAAGATTTCATTTATTATACCCACATAATATTCACACAAAGTGCGATATAATATTGACGACGTCAGTCGGCGCCAGCATCTTGCTTGATCCTTTACGGTGTCATATGGAAGGACGAGGTGACATATGGCTCCGTTGTTAAAGCAAAATGTCAAGACGGAATTAATTGAAATCCTTTTTCTGCCATATTTTAGTCGGGCACCAGCTTCGATGGTTCTTTTGTGGGACCTTCATTAACTTCTATGAACATTTTTCATAGTTTAGTTTTTTGATTTGGGCGATTTTTTTTTGGGCGGGTATTCAGCGTAAGTGCAAAGAAGTCAGTTTTCTACAAAATGACTTTTAAGAAAAATAATAACCGAATTTTGTCAAAATCTTTAAATGGATGACTGTGTAAATTTCCATAGATTTCCGGTAAATGAGAATTGCGTATAAATAAGTTCAAGTAAGATGCCATTCTCCTTTTCTTTTTACGTTCGCGGTTTTGTCAACATTCTCGCGAAAAGTTTTGCATGAAATTCATCACAGGTTTTAAACTTATATTAGTATACCGTTTGTAACGCATCATCGCATACAAAAGATTTTGATTTTCGCATGTTTGTCTGTCCGTCTGTCTGTATGTCTGTCTGTCCGTCTGTCTGTCCGTCTGTCTGTCCGTTTGTCTGTCTATCCTCAAACACCATAACTTTTGAAAGGATTGAGCTGGAGACTTGAAAGAACGATGCACGAAAATGCCCCTTGACTGATTTTTGGGTTTCACATTCGTTGTACCTGGATTGGAAAGGTAATTTGCTCTAGTTTCTAAGTTCTAAGATGGCAGCTTACCATCCCCCTGCAGTTCCCCGCCAAAAAAAGAGCTTATGTCAATGAAACTAGAGCAAATTACCTTTCCAACGCAGGTACAACGAAAGTGAAACCTCAGCTGTTTCAAAAGTTAGCCCGGGGGCATAAAAAACGTCGAATTCTGCATGGTTCTTTTCTATAGTTACGTTTCTCGTAAATGGCTAGGCTGAGTCCTTGAACGGGCAAAATTACACCATTCTTTCCCCCCACCCCACACAAACGAAAGCAGTTTTCTCGAACACGGTGAGTCATATTGAAAAATTTATGAAGATAAAATTTAATAAGAACAGGATTTTACATAACTTATCCACACATCAAGATCCAATTCGACCACTGCTTCCTCCCTTTCCCATACAAATGCAATACATTTTTTCTATTTTTCGAAATCTATGCATTGTATCGAAAAATTTATAAAGATGAAATGTGATTAGAATATAATTTTACATAACTTATCTATACATTAAAATCCAGTTGGACCACTACTTCTCCCCTACCCCATACAAATTGTATACTTTTTTTTATTTTCTTGTTGAAAAATTTATAGATGCAAAATCTGTTTAGAATATGATTGGACATAACCTTTCCATACATCAAAAACAATCGGACCACTCATTTCCCCCACTCCTATACAAATGGATTTAAAAAAAAAAACATTTTGTCTGTCATCATCATAGACTATTTGACGATTGGCCTCTAGCAAAAGCGCACAGTTTTCGAGAAATTTTTAAAAAAAACTTAATTTTTTGCAAATATTTTGAGAACCATTAGAGATACGTAGAAACATTTAGAGGAAAAAGTTTAGAAAATTTTATGGCCTTCAAATTTGATTATATTCATTTTTTCCGAAAAGCGCATAGTTATCGCAAAATTTTCAAAAAACGGTATTTTTTCAAAAGAATCGTATGGGAGGTACCCGTGATAGTTACCGTTATTTTTCCAAAAGTTGATAAAATACTACCATGTAAGTAAAACTAATTTACAAAAAATTTCAAGTCGCTATCTCAACGCGTTCTCGAATTATTTAAAATACGCGAAACAGACAAACCGAGAGACAGACAGACATCTTCATAATTTTGCCTGAAACGGATTTCGGTCTAATCAGAAATTTTCTATCTGCCCTCGTTTTTAAGTCGGTCTCCATCATGAATACAATACTTTCCCCCTATAGCGGGAGCGAGTCAAAATTCGCCATTCCCTCCTCACTTTAAAAAAAATTGCAGTCGCACACCGCAGTTGAATTCATTTAAGACATTTCCATTGATTCAACACTGTTTCCTTACAACATTAATCATTTTATGAAATTAACATTAGTAATAAATTTTGATGTTATAACTCAATTTTGGATAGAAATTAACCACCACTTAATAAGCAATTCAATTCTATGATATAAATTATGTTATCAAGCTAAATCACATTACAAATTAGACTCCTTCTTTTAGCCTAATTTCTTTACTTTTTTTTTTGCTTTTTGGTGTGTGATTACGTAATATTTGCGTGAGAAAATAACCTTTTGGGTAATGGCTAGAACTCAAACAGCAAAGAAAAAATAATTTTCAAGAGAAAAAGCACCGGAACACGATTTGATGTTAAAGAATGACCAGCATGTAAACATAATTTCTTGTAACGAGGCGTCAGGTTCTACGGTGATTAATTCAAATCAAAGTCTACATTTTTTACCACCGACGACGGAACAGAGAGGTTATATGCGTTTGAGGTGAGAGTTTGTGTGCTTTTTTGCCTCATAACTTTTGATACGCTCAACCGATTTTGATCTTGTTTTTTGGCATTCGGCTGGATATTACCAGTGCAATGAAAATTCACCGTTCCCTCCTCACTTTAAACTCTCTTTCCTCGTTTCTTTTGGTCTACTGAAACGATTTTGATAGCGTTTTCGCTATTAACACGTTGAGCGCCACGTGCCCACCGGTGGTCATTCTTTGAATTACACAGTAGACCGCGTGCTTACGAACGGATATTCTGGGGCCAAAATTTTTTAAATTTTTTTTTGATTTTTTGCAAGTACTACCAATTTCAAGTAAAAAAGATTTACATCCTGGGACCAAACTCAATATTTCTCAAATATATGTAAAAGGTTCCCACTGGTGGTCACGCTGTCTCGAAATGAAAATGTAGTGTGACCACGGGTGGTCACGTTGTCCCACCATCGACATCCAATAATGCCCACCGGTGGTCACTTAGCCCTCTGTTTGAGAATTAAAATGTTCACCGGTGGGCACGTGGCGCTCAACGTGTAAGGAATGTTTCATTCCGCAGAAAATTATCTTCCCCTAACTTTCTACCCTCTATCGCTACAATATTTTATTTAAGATTTCGATCTCGTTTTTGTTTTGCTGCTAGAAAAACCTTAGATTCAATCGAATATTAAATATTTTTTCTTAAAACTAAAAAAAATATTTAAAAAATTGAGAAATAACAAAATAAAAACATAAGAAAAGCCACAATTGCCAGTGGCCAATTCTTAAATACACAGAAAAAATGTTTATTTAAAATAATCCATTTGAATAGGAGTGGGGGAAAGAAGTTGTCCGATTGGATTTTGATGTTATGTAAAACCAGATTCTAAACACATTTTTTCTTTATAAACTTATCAATATGACTCACCGTTTTCGAGAAAATCGCAAAAAAATATTTCCTTGGTATGGGGAGGGGGAAAAGAATGATCCAATTGCGCTCGTTCAAGAACTTAGCCTACCCGTTTACGAGAAACGTAACTATATAAAATTTCAAGTCTTCAGCTCAATCCTTTCGAAAGTTGTGGTGTTCACGGACTGTTGGATCGACAAACGGATAGACGAGCGTACGGACATGCGGAGATGAAAATCTCTTTTTTTTGTGTATCAGAAATAAAAGCTAGATAAAATTATAAATAAATCATGCTAATATATAAAAATGAGTTGTTTTCTGCTGTCTGTTTGTCTGTTTATCTTTCACGTGAAAACGGCTGAACTGATTGACCTGAAATTCAGCATGGTTACTCGCTGTAGGCCTTGTTCCTATATCGATTCATTTAGAAGTAGTCCGAGTGGTCTGAATTATTTCAGAAGCCCTAAAGTTATCCGCTTACAAAATTTTTGTAACCAATTGTTAAAAGACGTTTCTTTCCACAGATTTTTCATTCATGGCGAAATACAACTTTTAGAAAAATATCTGACAAAGTAATGGGAAATTAGGGAAATGAATGGGAAAATGATGCTAATTTTTTTTGATGTCTCTTTCTTAAATTTTTAATTTGCCAAATTTGGTTTTTGCGTCAATAGAACAATCTATATTTTAAAATACTCCATTGGTAATGTGAACATTTTTAATTTATTTAATTTGCTCGGAAAGCCTTCTGCGGTAGGTTATTAACAACACGGCGACCAGAAAGGCAAGGCGGCGTTGACCAGGACGTAAAACCTTTTCTATCCGGGAAATATTTTTCTCGAATTTTTAGAGTCTTGTTCTGAGTAGGAAAAATATTTCCAAGACCTTTTCCACCCGGGAAATATTTTTCGCGAATTTTTAGAGGCTTGTTCTGAGTAGGAAAAATATTTCCGAGACCTTTTCTATCCGGGAAATATTTTTCTCAAATTTTTAGAGGCTTGTTCTGAGTAGGAAAAAAATTTCTTAGGCCTTTTCTATCCGGGAAATATTTTTCTCGAATTTTTAGAGGCTTGTTCTGAGTAGGAAAAAAATTTCTTAGGCCTTTTCTATCCGGGAAATATTTTTCTCGAATTTTTAGAGGCTTGTTCTGAGTAGGAAAAATATTTCCGCGGCCTTTTCTATCCGGGAAATATTTTTCTCGAATTTTTAGAGGCTTGTTCTGAGTAGCAAAAATATTTCCGAGGCCTTTTCTATTCGGGAAATATTTTTCTCGAATTTTTAGAGGCTTGTTCTGAGAAGAAAAACTATTTCTTAGGCCTTTTCTATCCGGGAAATATTTTTCTCGAATTTTTAATAGCTTGTTCTGAGTAGGAAAAATATTTCCAAGATTTTTTCCACCCGGGAAATATTTTTCGCGAATTTTTAGAGGCTTGTTCTTAGTGGAAAAAATATTTCCGAGACCTTTTCTATTCGGGAAATATTTTTCTCGAATTTTTAGAGACTTGTTCTGAGTAGGAAAATTATTTCCGAGACCTTTTCCACCCGGGAAATATTTTTCGCGAATTTTTAGAGGCTTGTTCTTAGTGGAAAAAACATTTCCGAGACCTTTTTTATTCGGGAAATATTTTTCTCGAATTTCTAGAGGCTTGTTCTGAGTAGGAAAAATATTTTCGAGACCTTTTCTATCCGGGATATATTTTTCTCGAATTTTTAGAGGCTTGTTCTGAGTAGGAAAAATATTTCCAAGAACTTTTCCACCCGGGAAATATTTTTATCGAATTTTTAGAGGCTTGCTCTGAGTAGGAAAAATATTTCCGAGACCTTTTCCACCCGGGAAATATTTTTCTCGAATTTTTAGAAGCTTGTTCTGAGTAGGAAAAATATTTCCGAGGCCTTTTCTATCCGGGAAATATTTTTCTCGAATTTTGAGAGGCTTATTCTGAGTAGAAAAAAAATTTCTTAGGCCTTTTCTATCCGGGAAATATTTTTCTCGAATTTTTAGAGGCTTTTCTGAGTAGGAAAAATATTTCCGAGGACTTTTCTATTAGGGAAATATTTTTCTCGAATTTTTAGAGGCTTGTTCTGAATAGGAAAAATATTTCCGAGGGCTTTTCTATCCGGAAAATATTTTTCTCGAAGTTTTAAAGGCTTGTTCTGAGTAGGAAAAATATTTCCGAGGCCTTTTCTATCCGGGAAATATTTTTCTCGAATTTTTAGAGGCTTGTTCTGAGTAGGAAAAATATTTCCGAGACCTTTTCCACCCGGGAAATATTTTTCGCGAATTTTTAGAGGCTTGTTCTTAGTGGAAAAAATATTTCCGAGACCTTTTCCACCCGGGAAATATTTTTCGCGAATTTTTAGAGGCTTGTTCTTAGTGGAAAAAATATTTCCGAGACCTTTTCTATTCGGGAAATATTTTTGTCGAATTTTTAGAGGCTTGTTCTGAGTAGGAAAAATATTTCCGAGACCTTTTCCACCCGGGAAATATTTTTCGCGAATTTTTAGAGGCTTGTTCTTAGTGGAAAAAATATTTCCGAGACCTTTCCTATTCGGGAAATATTTTTCTCGAATTTTTAGAGGCTTTTTCTCAGTAGGAAAAATATTTCCGAGGCCTTTTCTATTAGGGAAATATTTTTCTCGAATTTTTAGAGGCTTGTTCTGAATAGGAAAAAGATTTCCGAGGGCTTTTCTATCCGGAAAATATTTTTCTCGAAGTTTTAAAGGCTTGTTCTGAGTAGGAAAAATATTTCCGAGGCCTTTTCTATCCGGGAAATATTTTTCTCGCATTTTTAGAGGCTTTTCTGAGTAGGAAAAAATTTCTTAGGCCTTTTCTATCCGGGAAATATTTTTCGCGAATTTTTAGAGGGTTGTTCTTAGTGGAAAAAATATTTCCGAGACCTTTTCTATCCGGGAAATATTTTTCTCGAATTTTTAGAGGCTTGTTCTGAGTAGAAAAAATATTTCCGATGCCTTTTCTATCCGGGAAATATTTTTCTCGAATTTTTAGAGGCTTGTTCTGAGTAGGAAAAATATTTCCGAGACCTTTTCTATCCGGGAAATATTTTTCTCAAATTTTTAGAGGCTTGTTCTGAGTAGGAAAAAAATTTCTTAGGCCTTTTCTATCCGGGAAATATTTTTCTCGAATTTTTAGAGGCTTGTTCTGAGTAGGAATGATGTTTCCGAGGCCTTTTCTATCCGGGAAATATTTTTCTCGAATTTTTAGAGGCTTGTTCTGAGGAGGAAAAATATTTCCGAGACCTTTTCCACCCGGGAAATATTTTTCTCGAATTTTTAGAGGCTTGCTCTGAGTAGGAAAAATATTTCCGAGACCTTTTCCGCCCGGGAAATATTTTTGCCGAATTTTTAGTGGCTTTTTCTGAGTAAGAAAAATATTTCCGAGACCTTTTACACCCGGGAAATATTTTTCTCGAATTTTTAGAGGCTTGCTCTGAGTAGGAAAAATATTTCCGAGACCTTTTCTATCCGGGAAATATTTTTCTCGAATTTTTAGAGGCTTGCTCTGAGTAGGAAAAATATTTCCGAGACCTTTTCTATCCGGAAAATATTTTTCTCGAATTTTTAGAGGCTTGTTCTGAGTAGGAAAAAATTTCTTAGGCCTTTTCTATCCGGGAAATATTTTTCTCGAATATTTAGTGGCTTTTTCTGTGTAGGAAAAATATTTCCGAGGCCTTTTCTATCCGGGAAATATTTTTCTCGAATTTTTAGAGGCTTGTTCTGAGTAGGAAAAATATTTCCGAGGCCTTTTCTATCCGGGAAATATTTTTCTCGAATTTTTAGAGGCTTGCTCTGAGTAGGAAAAATATTTCCGAGACCTTTTCTATCCGGAAAATATTTTTCTCGAATTTTTAGAAGCTTGTTCTGAGTAGGAAAAAATTTCTTAGGCCTTTTCTATCCGGGAAATATTTTTGTCGAATTTTTAGTGGCTTTTTCTGAGTAGGAAAAATATTTCCGAGACCTTTTCTATTCGGGAAATATTTTTCTCGAATTTTTAGAGGCTTGTTCTGAGTAGGAAAAATATTTCCGAGGCCTTTTCTATTCGGGAAATATTTTTCTCGAATTATTAGAGGCTTGTTCTGAGTAGAAAAAATATTTCTTAGGCCTTTTGTATCCGGGAAATATTTTTCGCGAATTTGTAGTAGCTTGTTCTGAGTAGGAAAAATATTTCTTAGGCCTTTTCTATCCGGAAAATATTTTTCTCGAATTTTTAGAGGCTTGTTCTGAGTAAGAAAAATATTTCCGAGGCCTCTTCTATCCGGGAAATATTTTTCTCGAATTTTTAGAGGCTTGTTCTGAGTAGGAAAAATATTTCCGAGGCCTTTTGTATCCGGGAAATATTTTTCTCGAAATTTTAGTGGCTTATTCTGAGTAGGAAAAATATTTCCGAGGCCTTTTCTATTAGGGAAATATTTTTCTCGAATTTTTAGAGGCTTGTTCTGAATAGGAAAAATATTTTCGAGGGCTTTTCTATCCGGAAAATATTTTTCTCGAAGTTTTAAAGGCTTGTTCTGAGGAGGAAAAATATTTCCGAGGCCTTTTCTATCCGGGAAATATTTTTCTCGAAGTTTTAGAGGCTTTTTCTGAGTAGAAAAAATATTTCCGAGACCTTTCTACCCGGAAAATATTTTTCTCGAATTTCTAGAGGCTTGTTCTGAGTAGGAAAAAATTTCTTAGGCCTTTTCTATCCGGGAAATATTTTTCTCGAATTTTTAGTGGCTTTTTCTGTGTAGGAAAAATATTTCCGAGGCTTTTCTATTCGGGAAATATTTTTCTCGAATTTTTAGAGGCTTGTTCTTAGTGGAAAAAATATTTCCGAGACCTTTTCTATTCGGGAAATATTTTTCGCGAATTTGTAGTAGCTTGTTCTGAGTAGGAAAAATATTTCTTAGGCCTCTTCTATCCGGGAAATATTTTTCTCGAATTTTTAGTGGCTTATTCTGAGTAGGAAAAATATTTCCGAGGCCTTTTCTATCCGGTAAATACTTTTCTCGAATTTTTAGAGGCTTTTCTGAGTAGGAAAAATATTTCCGAGGCCTTTTCTATTAGGGAAATATTTTTCTCGAATTTTTAGAGGCTTGTTCTGAATAGGAAAAATATTTCTGAGGCTTTTCTATTCGGGAAATATTTTTCTCGAATTTTTAAAGGCTTGTTCTTAGTGGAAAAAATATTTCCGAGACCTTTTCTATTCGGGAAATATTTTTCTCGAATTTTTAGAGGCTTGTTCTGAGTAGAAAAAATATTTCTTAGGCCTTTTCTATCCGGGAAATATTTTTCGCGAATTTGTAGTAGCTTGTTCTGAGTAGAAAAAATATTTCTTAGGCCTTTTCTATCCGGGAAATATTTTTCGCGAATTTTTAGTGGCTTATTCTGAGTAGGAAAAATATTTCCGAGGCCTTTTCTATCCGGGAAATATTTTTCTCGAATTTTTAGAGGCTTTTTCTCAGTAGGAAAAATATTTCCGAGGCCTTTTCTATCCGGGAAATATTTTTCTCGAATTTCTAGAGGCTTGTTCTGAGATGCAAAACTGGAGGACATCGGCACACGACCGGGACCTCTGGCGAGAGACATTGTGGCAGGCCAAAACTGGAAAACGGTTGTAGTACCGACAGAAAGAGAGAATTTGCAAAATTAATCGAATCTCCGAGACAATTTTTCAAATCATATTTATTAATATAGGAAAAAGCATTTTCAAATCAATATAATTTGATATCAAACACATTTGATGACAGTCAAATCTGGATAAATGGTATCTCACAGGGCCGACGCACGGTTCCCACCTATAGGGGTTTCCCCACTTACCATAAATTCCCACTTCTATAGAACAACGCTCGGACAGGGCCGTACCGACTGGGGGGGGATGGGGGGGGGAGGCTCCCCCCCAATAAGTCTTCAGTTGGGAATTTGACCTTTAGAAGTTGGGAAATCTCACTTCTTAACACTAGATTGCCCAAGGAAGTCAAGCAGTCAAGATGACTTGCTTGAACAATCTAGTGTTAAAGATGTGAGATTTCCCAAGTTGGGAAATCTCTTTAGTTGATTTTCCAAAATCCCAACTTGTCTTTTTCTACCTCATATTTTCTATTAGTGAACATACGCCTGTTTTATGACTTGTTTCTTTTTTACACATACCATTCTGCTTTGGCAACAGCGTCACAGCGAGTTGGGAGAGAATGAATAAAAGGCTTTGAAAGAGTAGACACTCGACCGTGGGAGGAGTATAATGTTCTCATCAGTTTATGGCACAGAACTATATAACATAGAACAACTGTCACCATACAAAGCTCTGCTGAAAAATTGTCCCTCTTTATCATAGTTAAACGCATCCACTGAACTGTATAATCTCGCGAAATTCAAATTTCGTCTGCCGCGAAAATCAAATTTCACAAGTTTGAGACTAACTTTAGGCGCCAACACCATTCCTAAAGTCTATTTTCCTTTGATAGCTCACGGTTTAAACGAGATGACTATATTTATTTTCATACGGTTATCTCGCTCTTACTTAACTCGTTTTGATCCATTGAACTGTATTGAAATGGGACCATTTGAGACAGCAAATCGAGCGATCTAGTATATTCGTGCTGAAACGGTGAGTTTTGAAAATATCGGCCCGATTCCAGAATCCGTCGTAGCTTTATTACGAAGAACTAACTACGTTACGAATACGAAGAAATCAGTATTCCACGATCCGAACGGAATTGAACTTAGTGGTGCCTGATTAAAATCTAATTTCGAAAAATAAATGTCTTTGTAAAAAGGTCCCTATGCAAAACTCATAAGGAATAGATTTCTGACATGGAATAGTTTCGTGAAAAATGTAACTTTCTTGACTTAAAACGAAAATTGTTATTAATAATGGATTCTGCAGCGTTTGCAACTTTGTGTCTGGAAGAAGATTTATCGAAGTGAAGGACTTTAATAGTGGAATGAAAACGACAACAAATAACGGATACTTAGGAATACTCACATTGCTCTTTTTTCTAAAATATTTCCTCTTAATGTGTTAAAAGTTACACTAATACTAAATAAACAAATAAAAATGTTAAAATTGCTGTTTGTTGTACAATTCAGGCCATATATTGAGCTAAAATCATAAGAAAATGAAGTTACGAAGCAAAAATTTTTCGTAGGTTTAGGTGTCAAAAGATCAATTGCGTCGGATTCTATGATACCAGATATTCCGATTCGTAATGTTTTCGAAATTAATTTAATTCCTTCGGATCGTGGAATACCATCTTCACGAATTCTCCGAAAATCGTAGCTACGACGGATCCTGGAATAGGGCCGTATATGTGTAATTGTTTTACCATCGGTGTTCGGATTTTTTAAACAAATGAATAGCTACGAATGAGCGCAAATTCAGCCAGCTAAAACTGGTGAAAAACGTTCTAAGGGTGACTATGGGAGACGAAAGACTGAGTTCTTTAATGATACTACACAGCGAAAAAGACCTAACTGATACAATTGACCTTACGAAATTTGTTTCGGCATGGGCAAAGTTAAAGGAAAGACGAATCCATGTACTATAAATTAGATATGTACAGACTCTAGTTGAAGTCATCTTCAACGGTTATCTTTTCTCTCAAGGGTCGCATAAGATTATTAGTGTTTACCCTTTATTTAATTGTATGTGAAAAATAAAAAAAAATTACAATATGTTAACATAACCATTATTCTTTATTATAATTTCTGGTCAGAGATTCTGGGCAAGGAAAAGGAATTTTTATTAGGTACATCCTAGTTAGGAAAAATCAGATGTTCGAGTTGGGAAAATTGAGATGTCTCCCCCCCCAATCCAGAGCCTTCGATACGGCCCTGCGCTCGGATCCAACAATCCAAACCAGTTATTGAGATTTCCCAATTACTACCCACTAGTCCAGATTAATAAAAACATATTATTTCTTGACTATTTGATTATCCCGCCTAGGTTTTAATATTTTTCTTTCAAGTAATACCCATTACACGATATTTCATACAATATTGAATTTCTATAATACCAAAATGTGTTCTTTTTGTGTTTAATAAATGAGCCCATCTTAAATTACAAACCCATCCGATGATTTTGACATTCTGTGGTTATTTGACAAAATCTGTGTAAGACAAGCGTGGGTAGGCGTGTGTGTATGTTATTCATGCCTAGTAAAATGAACCCATCAAAAAAGTTAGGTTTGCTACTACCATCAAAACGCCTTATTATGACAACGTCTTATGATCAAATCACGTGTCTGACACCTATAAGCCAAGTTTAATACACTGTTATCCTTGAAGGAGCATAAAAAGCATAAAAATTTAACATATACTAGAAGATATAATGGTGTTTATGGTATATATGCTCCATTTGGGCTAAAAGTTGTCCATCATACTGCGGCTTTTTGTACCCCCCTTGCGGGGCAATGGCATTATATCGGCTATAATTGAGACATTGATAAAGAGGTGGGAGTAAGGGTTTTAAGGGTGGACTCTATATGTGGGTGTGACATTATGCTATTCTATATTTTCCTTCATTTGATTAAGCTTTTGAATCGAAAGTACTATGTTATGAAGGTGTTTTGTTATGAAAGATATTTTCATTGTTACAAACTGTTTTCCGTTTGGTGTGAGAAAATGTTTTGTTTTAAAGGATCTTTCATTATTTTAAATTTCACTGCCTTTGTCGACGTTTTCCCTAATAATAACGACTATATTTAAAATTTCTGATAATGTTGCAATATAATTTTATAGGATTTCGATAATCTGAATTGCAAAGATTATACTTTTTGGTTTCGGGGCGGTGGAACGGATAGGGTATATGTAGTTGGGGTTAGAGTATGTGTGTTTGTTTGTCCTTCCTTCATAAATTTTGATCCACTCAAGAGATTTCGGACCGGTTTTTGGCGTTCGGTTGGATATTACACAAGAAAGGTTTTAGTGCAAAAAAAAATCCCAGTTCCCCTTCACCTTAAAACCTGCAGTTAATGTGCCCCCTATTTAAAGCCCATATCCCTTTACACTCTAAATGGTTTGTGTGAATTCACACTAAATATTATTGGAAAAAATCCATTTTTTTGAGTATTTTCACACATTTGATGCGGGATTTTGAAAAATCGCATAAAATCTCTATTTTTTAGAGGTTTACTACAAAATTTGTGTGATTTCCAACAGTTGAAACTAATTTTCTGTGATTTCACATAAATGTGTGATTTCACACTAAATTTGTTTGTGAAATACGTCAATGCAGAAAGTCAAATTTCAACATTATTGTGATTTTATTTTTTTTAAAATTTGTATCGTCATCACCAAGATGTGGGCTAATTACCCGCTGTAGGCGACTACGAAATAATATGGCGGTATTATTTTATTAATCGTGTATCGCCAATTTTGAAAATCCACTGTTGTATTTATTATTACAGGAAACAAATTTTAAGAAAATCAGTCTTGGAGATCATATCTTCATTTAGAAATTAGTTCGCATTGTTTATGTTAAATTTTTTGGGCCGATGCCTTCAGATTTAACAAAAAATTTCTTTTTTTTAACAAAAAAATCCCTTTTTTAACAAAAAAATCTCTTTTTTAACAAAAAAAATAACCCCCCCCCACTAATAAAAGTTATCCTTACAGGACCTACTGTTTCAAAATTTCAAGTTTCAACATTCGAAAAAAAGAAAACTCAAATAATGAGTAGTGATAGTTACTGATTAGTGCTAACGACATTATCAGTATAGATTGCTATCACGCACGGCCTTTGCTTTTGATAAGTTGCAACGTAAAAATGTTGTAATTCATCCATGGTTTGGAATCCATGTAAAACTGTAGGTGCAAAGCAGGGAAGAAATTATTATGAAACCTCAATTGAGGAGGCCAAGGCTCTTCGAGAGCTGCAGCGCTGAGGATGATGATGATGACGTTTAACCCTTAATTTATGAGGTGAAAATATGCGTAAATGATGAGGTGGGGTCCACGTTCACTACATTCAAATCACATACCAAATCCGTGCTTTTAACTCGGCATGCAACACCATACTGTATGAAGGTACTGAAGATTTCAGAGTCACTGTGCTGAAAACATGAGAGATAGCAACGGGAGAAAAGTCGGTGAAGGTCCACTGGACCCACCTCATCAATTAAAGGTTAAAGTTATAAGGGCTATTTGCACGTGTTGTGGATATCCTCAACACTCAAGCCTACAAAACATACAAAAATCCACTTCAACCTTAGGTTCTTGGGAGTCCGGTCAACAAGTGAAATTTAATATGGAAAGGTTGACAAGTCCATTTCCATTTTTGTCATTCACATCCTGAGCTGTGATTTAGCAATAAAGGGTCTTTCCCTAAACTCTGGCTGACACTATAAAATAAAAAAACGGCCCTTTTTTGATTAAAAAGTAATGATAACTTCTTTTATGACAATAAGGAAAGTTTAATTGTAATCTGTTCAAGTCCTTAAAAAACCCAAAGTAGGCATTTGAAGTATACAATAATATCAGTTGTTACCTAATTGAAATATAATAAGCGATAATAAATATAAATAACAATACAGGAAAGTGATATCGCGAATAGTTAACATTTGGCAATAAGGTATAGCTTTATGGAAATTTTTGGGATAATTTTCATTCAAACTTTTAATTTTTCTACCCTTTTTTCACTTGCGGCCTGGCCTGGCCTCATGATATAACCTTCAAAATATAATCCCAAAAATATGCTAATGAAGTTGAAAAATCTTGATTTCGAAAGAAGAGTTATCAGATGACAAAACAAACAGAATGAAATCACAGACGAACTTAAAGTCTCTGTTGGGGTAAATATGGGTTGGTGGCCAGCAGAACGAAAACCAGAAGTGTTCAAAGTCCTTACCATACGCATAGTAGCATAACATCCTTTTAGTATGACTTTTTACCAATTTTCAATCCACATTTGAAAATATGTAGTCGTCAGTGGTGGCCAAAGTGATCCCTTCCGGGATCTTCTATCATCGGCAATGATGAGATATGAAAATTTATTCTAGGCAAGAGCGATTAATTGAAAATTTTCGAAAAGGTTCCATCCATAAACAGAAGAGGCATTTGATAAGGGTTTCGAGAAACAGCCCCATTCATCTGGCACTCTACACCTTCAATTATTCCATTAGAATTTCAAAATTATTCGGCAGCCTCCATCCGCCAACCCAACAACATAAAGTTTTCTATTAGTTAGTTGTAATAACCGTAGGGACATACGCTATAATGATTTTAACATTAATACATATTCGTTATGTTCGAAAGGGAGATACATAATACTTATTACTCTTGAAACTACTCGGAATCCAAAACTTTTTGAATTCTATTCAAATGTCGAAAAGTATGCAAATCAGATATCCAATCTGTCACAATATTTCATACTGAATGATGTAGCAATTTGCCCAAAATTTTTGAGTATAATTTCCATTATATATTGTCAGTGTGACATTTAGCTAATGATGTGCATTGTTTTGTTATCATTCATAGATATTACTTACATTAATAATATAAATATGGTCATCCTTTCCCTTGGACATGCCATAGAAATTGAAAGCTTTTTTTTGCGATTTCAAAGACAAAAAAGTGTGCTACAATTGCTAGGTGCCAATCGTCAAATCTACATATATAGATAAAAATAGATGTTTTTTTTGTCTGTCTGTCTGTCTGTTTGTCTGTCTGTTTGAGATTACAAAACTCAAAAACTACTGGACCGATTTTTACGCGGTTTTTGCAAAATGATCTGCGTTGCCAGGAGTAGGTTTTTAGCTATGTTTATACCCGTATGGTGAAACCAAAGGGTATATTAACTTTGCCTTACCGTTTGTAACGCCAAGATCCCGTCATCACACACAAAAATCAATTACACCAGTGTGTTTAGAATGATAAAAATAATTAATTTTTGCATGTCCGTCCGTCCGTCTGTGGCGCAGATTGCGGGCGCACGGATTGAGCTAGAGACTTGAAATTTTGCGCAGATCCGTTTTTCGTAAAATGCGAGGCTAAGTTCGTTAATGGGCAAAAATGGACCATTAGGGGGGGTACCCCCCATACGAACGAAAACGTTCTTTCCGAATATCTCAAAAACGGTGCATCTTATCAAAAAAGTGCAAGAACAAAAGTTATTTAGGATATGATTCTACATAAAAGTACCATACATCAAAATCCGATTGGAATCAATTTTAAAAATTCTTATTGGAAAGTTTGACTTCAAAGTGGAATTTTGGTACAACTGTTCGAATTTTGATACGAATATCACCATACGGGTCTCTAATGATTGCCAGATTGGCAATTATAGCTTTTGTTATGTTAGATTTTTAAATTTTGAAACAGAAGGTCCTGTAAGGATAACACAAATATACTTTTTCCCATTTTTCCCCGGAAAAATTGGCATTATAGGGTTTTTGGGGTCGCTGATCACGGCTCTGGTGTTGGAATTTCAAAATTCGAAACGGGAGGTCCTGCAAGGATAATGTTTTTTCTTAAAAGGTTTTTTTGGCATTCTAGAATTTATGCAAAAAACTTTAAGCTGGCAATGAAGGGTCTGCTAGTACGCTATATGATGACAGACAAAATTTGTGTAGGAAAGGGGGAAGGGAGTGGTCCGATTGGATTTTGATGTGTCGGTGAGTTATGTAAAGTCCTATTCTAAACACAGTTTGCGTTTTTAAATTTTTCAATATCACTCACCGTCTTCGAGAAAATTTCAAAAAAACTGTTTCGTTTGTATGGCGCAGGGGGGAAGGATTGGTGCGATTTTGCACGTTAACCCATTCAGTATTTTGATGCCATATGGCAACGCAGTAAGAAATTTGAATTGACTTATTATTTATTTATTTTCAACACTCTATTCTCATTCAGTGCACCTTTAAGTGCATTTGTGAACCAATTTTGATTTTTTGAGTAAAAAGCTGGACTACAGTGGACGTATTTGTAAAAAATAAAAATTTTTGATTTTTTTTTGTTTTAAATGAATACCAATAGCATCATTAATTTGTATAGAGAGAATTTTTAAGCCCCATAGAAAAAAACATGTACCGAACAGGTTAAAGAACTTAGCCTAGCCATTTACGAGAAACGTAACTATACAAAATTTCGAGTCACCCGCTCAATCTTTTCGAAGGTTGTGGTATTCATGGACAGACGGACGGACAGATGGACAAGCTGAAATCAAAATCTTTTGTCATCCCTAACACCCTGATGTAGTTCATTTTTGTTGGTTCGATGCGTTACAAACGCTATACTAAATCTAATACACTCCTATAAAATCGTTTAACCTTATTTTCTGATTGACTGACTGACTCATCAAACCCCTGGAGCTAGAAACTTGAAACTTTCACAGTATGTCCCAAGCATCACGTAGGCGCTCACTAAGGCGGGGTTTTCCGAAATTTTACCACTAAGAGGTTGAGCGTTGGGTAAAGGGGGTGTGCGTGTTTTTAAATCGTGATTTTCGCCATGAATCCTGCTCAATAGGAGGTTGAAAAGTTTCACGCGGGGGTTTTCGGGATCACTGATCAGGAATCCGGTATTAGGTTTTTAAAATTCGCCACGGAGAATCCTGCAAGGATAAGATTTTTCTTCGTATTCTAAAACTTATACAAAAAAACTTAACCCGGCAACGACGGGTATGCAAGCTAGTATAGAGTATAAAAACAAGCGGTTTTGAAAAAAAAATGTTTCAAAATTGTGATTTTACATCTCTTTGCCATACATAAAAATGCAATTACAGACCTCGGTGCAAAAAGCGGTCATATCCACTTTCTGACGAAAATGAGTTATTGATGCCAATTGCAAGAATAAGCGAATGCGCACATTTGGCTGCAAACACCATACTTGTTGGAGGTCTGTGTAAAAATATATTAAAGAAAAGAAGTCGACTAAAGGCATTGTTTAATATAATTTGACGCAGATTTTTTTAAAATTTAATTTTAATTTTTTTTTTAAAGATAAACATTTTTGGCTTTGCTTTTCAATTAATTGATATCTAGTAGATTGATATCTAAACAACTCAATATTCTATTTATCTTTCATGGGTGAGACAAAATCTTAAATCTTGCTGAGGTCCATGATAGAATGGTCTTTTTTTATAAAGGGTGGTTAAATTTTAAGGGCCGATGTTGAATGTGAACCACACCTAAACGTCAAGTTTTTTTCTGCATTTCATTTGACATTTCTCAATTTCAGACTAACTCAATTTGAACCATGGAAAGATACATAATCGAGCAACGCGTTAAAGTTATTCAGGCTTATTATGAAAATGGGCGTTCAAATCAAAATGCATATCGTGCACTTCGTGATTTTTTCGGTCAATTTAATCGTCCAAATGTGCGTACAATCGGAAAAATCGTGCAAAAATTTGAGCAAACCGGGTCTGTAGGAGATGTGAAAACACCAGTGCATGCTCGTACAGCTCGTACTGCAGAAAATATTGCTGCTGTTCACGATAGTGTGGCTGAAGAGCCGTCCACCTCAACTCGTCGTCGTGCCCAACAATTGCACCTCCCACGCTCGTCGTTGATGAACATTATGCATAAAGACTTGCATTTACACGCTTACAAGGTGCAGTTGACTCAAGAACTAAAGCCTCTTGACCATTTCAAGCGTCGTCAATGGTCAGAATGGTGGCAAGAAATGGCAACAGTGGATGATCAATTTTCGAAGAAAATCATCTTCAGTGATGAGGCACATTTTCATAATAAGCCTGAATAACTTTAACGCGTTGCTCGATTGTGTATCTTTCCATGGTTCAAATTGAGTTAGTCTGAAATTGAGAAATGTCAAATGAAATGCAGAAAAAAACTTGGCGTTTAGGTGTGGTTCACATTCAACATCGGCCCTTAAAATTTAACCACCCTTTATAAAAAAACGGCTATAAAAGTTAGTGAAATCATGAAATTCGGAGCATTTCCTATAATTTTGCCTTATAATCTTAAAATCTCATTACGATATTTTGAGACTTTGTAAACTATGCGCCATACCGCAATGAATTGTCGAGATTTAGCTGAAGAGAATGTCTAATTAAGTGGCGATATCCATAAAATATCCTTGGCTGCAGAGAATTTGACATGAAATAAAGGACTTAACTAAACCAATTATCTCTAATCTAAGATGGTGATAAAAGTTATTTAAGCTTGGTGTAAGGATCCCCATTAAATTCATGCCAGGAACTGCATTCACTTCGTAAACTCGTTAGTTGTCGAGCATCTGCAACAGAATATAAATTGTGGATCTACTCTATAGAATAAAGAGAATCTGGAATGATGGCCAAATAAGGGTGGGCGACTGTCATATACTTGGATATTTTAAACGAGATTAAGGAGCATTGATTTGGAATATCCAGCTGGGAAACTATGACATGAATTGTAGAGGAAGGACTCGATGATTATGACGATGACAGTATGCAAATTTTTACTCTTTATGCAGCGTGAAATTCGGTCATTCGTGGACTACAATGTGTACCTGGCTGTACCTTGATTACTGTTTAATTCGACTCATCCTCGGAATCCAAATTCGTCATCAAAAGGACCAAATGAATTTACCTGATGTCGTCATCGACGTTGAAATTGGGTGAATTCTGTTTTATTAATTTTCCTGGAAATTCTGAGGTTTGACTGGTCTTACTATTTCTATTTTATTTATAATAACAAAATTAGCTTTTCTGAAATGACAAAGGGTAGCAAATTATCTTTGAGAGGGACATTAAAATAGTCGAGGGTAGTTTAGTTTGAATAGTAAAAAATTATTACTCTTATGCTACATTTACACGAATGACAAATTTGTCATTTTTTTCTTGTCATTATGTTAATTCCCGTGTAAATGGCATAATTTTTGTAATTTTTTCTGTCAGAAAATGTCAATCTCTCATAAAAGAATGAACTTGTCCATTCTTTTATGCCAGATTGTCATTCGTACAAACGCAATATTAGTTATGACAAAAGTTGAATACTAAAATTGTCATAACTAATATTGCGTTTGCACGAATGACAATCTGGCATAAAAGAATGGACAAGTTCATTCTTTTATGAGAGATTGACATTTTCTGACAGAAAAAATTACAAAAATTATGCCATTTACACGGGAATTAACATAATGACAAGAAAAAAATGACAAATTTGTCATTCGTGTAAATGTAGCATTAGACTTTGTAAACATTTTATTTTGAAAAATCGTGTTTTCCAAGTTAAAATTAGGTAAATGAGGTACTCTTGGTGTGATTTAGTACATAAATTTTGTAATGAACGGCAACTATGCTAATTAAACTGGAAGATTTAGTAACTTAATAAAGATGTCGTGTTGAAAATCTTACGTAAAATGTGCAATTTTATTACATAATTTGAATAAACGTACACGCAATGCATATTCATTGATTGCTTAGGCAGGTAACTAATATATAATACGGATTAACATTATGAATTTATGTTGTGAGCCCTGAAATAATGATTGAACAATTAATCGTACAGTTTAAAATTCAAATCTACATGATTAATTGTTTTTTTATTCAAATGTGGAACATAAAAACCCTATTTTCATTCGCAAAGGGATATTTGAATTATTTGGAGTTACAGGTTTTACTACTGACAATTTTACGGGCAACGAAGGTGTTTTAAAGCTATAAATATAACATGTGGGGTTACAAATTGGTTGCTGCGACGTTATAGAATTTTTATAGGCTTCTTCATAGTAGGAAAAATATTTCCGGGACCTTTTCTATCCAGTAAATATTTATCTCGAATTTTTAGAAGTTGTTCATCGTAGGAAAAATATTTCCGAGACCTTTTCTATCCAGTAAATATTTTTCTCGAATTTTTAGAGGCTTCCTCATAGTTGCCCAGGGTTTTGGTAAATAACGGTTGCACAACGGTTTCCGCGAAACTCTCTTGGGACGAAGGTTGACAGGGGCAGAGGGGCAGATCATGTGTGACGTCAATTTAAACTTGTTTTCGAAGTTAACTGATTTGCAATGGGTGATTTGTAACCAGTCATAATGGGAACAACTTGCAACCGTTTTGTGACCGGTTACAAAGTAACCAATTTGAAACAATTTTTTGTGACCGGTTACAGAGTAACCAATTTGAAACAGTTTTTTGTGACCGGTTACAAAGTAACAAATTTCAAACCGGCACATGAGATTTCTTCTTTGCGATTTAAAAATGCAGCAATTTCCGCAATTGGGGCTAAAGGTTTAGATCAGGGCCAGGAAAGCTTTGAAAGTTCTCGGGCATCCACTACCACTGACAAGCGATTTACTTGTTTATATGGCTTGCTCTCCGAGCCAAGTGAAACAAGCTTGTTGAAAGCTCTTTTCGTTATGCTTGGTTTTGACACACTGTTAATTGTTTTACTTTACGTTAAAAAAAAGTTTTGATAATGAGAAACTTTTATATGAAATTTCCGAATTACAATCGGAAAATAAAAATAATTTCATAAAACCAGAAACATTAATTTGATCAATTGATATTTTATAAAACGACTGAAAATGCCTATATAAATTGTATTTTTTTATTGTTTTAATTTCCTGAAATCATAGTAAACATTACATTGTGTTATCACACCGAATAAGAAAACAATCATGTCCAAAATTCGTGTCGTCTTTTGAGACAGAACGCTTCATGATTTTCAGCAGTGTTAAATTTTTCATGATTTTCAGCAGCATGAAATACACCACTGCTTCAGTCAATGTCCTAATGACAACTGGAGCTAATAAAAATCTCTCGCATAAATGGCCTTAGTTAGAACTCAGCAAAGCTCCATGATATGCAAAATGCCCAAGTGGAAGCAGAACGGGTTATATGCAAAGTGAAACAGATTATTTCTTTCATATGCGTATGTTTGCAGTTTACGTACAAGCCAGAATGAAACGGGTAGCATGAAGAATCGATGGATAGAAGGGCCTGCATGAAAATCCTGCAGCGAAAGAGCGGCATTTGACGGTTGTCGGGTCGATACAGTGATTATCTGTGGAACCTGAATATCAGTTTGACTTTGAAGAAGCGTGTAATGGGAACAGGGTCGACACGGTTGCCAGTAGAGTTACCTTAAAGTCCCCGCTTTACAAAAAAAAAAAAAGAAAAAAACATACCAAAAGCTATAATTGCCAATCTGGCAATTATTCAAAATCCGTATGGTGATATGGCATTGTTCGAAGTTTAAGTAAACGGCGAACAGTTGTATCAAAATTCCACTTTGAAGTCAAATTTTCCAATAAGATTTTTTAAAATTTATTCCAATCGGATTTTGATGTATGGGAGTTTTATGTAGAATCATATCCTAAATAACTTTTGTTCTTGCACTTTTTTTTTCATAAGATGTACCGTTTTTGAGAAATTCGGAAAAAACGTTTTCGTTGGTATGGGGGGTACCCCCCTAATAGTGCATTTTTGCCCATTAACGAACTTAGCCTTGCATTTTACGAAAAACGGATCTGTGCAAAATTTCAAATCTGTAGCTCCGCGCCACAGACGGACAGACGGACGGACATGCACAAATTAATTATTTTTATCATTCTAAACACACTGGTGTAATTCATTTTTGTGTGTGATGACGGGATCTTGGCGTTACAAACGGTAAGCAAAGTTAATATACCCTTTGGTTTCACCATACGGGTATAATAACTTTTGTTCTTGGACTTTTTTGATAAGATGTTTGCAAAAAACGTTTTCGATCGTAAGGGGGGGGGGGGGGTACCCCCCCCCCCCCCCTCCTAATGGTCCATTTTTGCCCATTAACGATCTTAACCTTGCATTTTACCAAAAACGAATCTTCGTAAAATTTCAAGTCTCTAGCTCAATCCGTGCGCCCGCAGTCCCCGCCACAGACGGACGGACGGACAGATGGACGGACAGCCGCCATATTCCCCACTGACATTTAATTCGAAATCGAGAATTAAATTTCTTATTTCAGGCTAATAATTGAAGGAAATTGCATAAAAAGTGGTTAGCAGACATTTTTGATGAGATTTTTTCCCGAAAAGTTTTAGGAAAATCCTTACAGGACCTTCTCTTATCCTTACAAGGACGAAGTAGTGAAAATATTGTATTGCCTTACGTGCAGAATTTCCAGTCCATCGAATGAGGGGCAGTGGGTCAAAATTAGATTGCAAGATTTTAATCTGACAGACAAATATGAAGGCAAGCAAAATAAAAGCTTTTAAACCCATTCGGTATTTTGATGCCATATGGCAACGCAGTTAAAAATTTGAATTGACTTATTATTTATTTATTTTCAACACTCTATTCTCATTCAATGCACCTTTAAGTGCATTTGTGACCCTATTTTGATTTTTTGAGTAAAAAGCTGGACTACAGTGGACGTAGCTATTTGTAAAAAATAAAAATTTTTAATTTTTTTTTTGTTTTAAATGAATATTAATAGCTTAAACATCATTAATTTGTATAGAGAGAATTTTTAACCCCCATAGAAAAAAACATGTACCGAACGGGTTAAGAAATCGGTCTCCACTAGACATTTCAATGGCAAGCCATGGACGAAAGCATAATTTATTTCCAATCGAGATCGCGTTTTAAAGATCACCACCGACTTTATTTCAGATTTTCTTGCCTGTAAAATGATATACGAGTGGGCTATAAAAATTCGCGTGAATTCTTAAAATAAAGGGTGAAATATTTGATTTCTTTCTAACTATGGGCATATTTTATAATCTAGTCACGGAGCCCACATGACATGTGCCTATTTTGTGGGTGAGAATACTTTTTCTCGCATATGATTCCGTTACAATAATTCATGCGCAACACCCCAAAATGTAAGTGAAAAACCAATTCCCTAAAATAAACGAACCCTTTGTACTCATATCTTTTCTGTGCAAAAAATGTTTCGCAAATTTCCTCCGCTTTTTGCTGAACAAACAAATAAAAAACCTTTTCGGTTGTATAAACTATTGGGAAGCTTTTTCCGCTGAAAAAAACTTTGACACGCGGAGGCACAACTCAGAAACCTTAGTCAGTCAAAAAAAAACAATTTTTTTTCGGTAAACCCTCGCAGTCATGTTTACACAAGTGCCAGTTAATTAACTTATCCATCATTCTTATGAAAAAAAAAAAATTAAATCACAAGCACATGAAATTTGATGATTTGTTCAAATATCGTTAATTTACACGGCTGAAAGATGTTATTGATACTTTCAACATTTAAGCCCCGAAGTAAAAACGTTTGGGGCCACCATCCGCACTGTTCAAATCATCCTTGAAGCTCCCTGTTTAATATGGACGAAAACAGTTCAGCCACCTATAAGCAAACCGGAAATTAATCAGTCATCTGTCAGGGGTTGGATCTAACAATTAATCATTCCAACGAGGAAATAGTGGTGAAAAAAACAACAACAACAGCAGATATAAAAACAAAACAAAAAAATATTTCTATTAGCAAAACCATAAAAATCAATGAAATTTACGTTAGTGAGATTTTTGGGGGGATTGAGAAGTTTGTAATGGACAGAATAATGATAGCAGAAGTTACCGATTTCCGGGCGTAAACAAAAGAAAACCAGAAATCTTCTGAGGGTCGATTTGATTTCTTTTAGCGTAACCGAAATATAAAAGATACAGAGATATAATTGGGAATAATTAATAAAAAGAGCAAAATTAAGATTTGGACGGGGCGTTACAGAGTTAGTCAGTCTAATACAATCATATCTTAATGACTCTTAATATATAAATTATGTGAATCTATTCATTTTCCTTTTTATGACAGTTAAGAATTATTTAGAGGCGTTTTTGCTGTATTCATTTCCGGGCAATTATTTTCCTTTTGTGTATCTTTTCGGTTTTCCAAAGGTGGGCAAATTCAGATAAAAATCCCGAACCAGGAAACTAAAGGAAAAATCCTTGAATATTGTGCAGGATGATTTAGTTTAATTGATGAATTTTACTCTGGAGAGAAGCCAAAGTTATAGTAGGTATAAAAATATTCAATCGTTATTTAATGATAGAAAACCTGGGGCCTTATTCTAGAACTCGTACCGAGTCAAATCTCTACCGAGTGGTACAAAAAGCGATTCTTGAACTCGGAAACGAGCGATCTCTCTCAAAAGATAGTTTCAGATTCATGTTAACCTCACTCGGCAGGCTAAACGTCACCGAGTATTTACTCGCAAGAAATCGCTCGTTTCCGAGTTCAAGAATCGCTTTTTGTAGCACTCGGTAGAGATTTGACTCGTTACGAGTTCTAGAATAAGGCCCCTGTTTCTTTTTTTTAAACAAAAATATCTGTTGTGGACAGTACATGACTTTCTTATACAAAATCTACGTTTCTGCACAATTTACATGACGAATAAAATATTAGTTTACATAAAAATATGAGTTTTTATTTTACAAAATCTGAAATATCTCGATAACGGTAAAAGATAGCGATTTACCATAAAAAAGCAAAAATGTAGAAAATACCTATAATTTTGTCATTAACTGTTTATACCCGTATGGTGAAACCAAAGGGTATATTAACTTTGCCTTACCGTTTGTAACGCCAAGATCCCGTCATCACACACAAAAATGAATTACACCAGTGTGTTTAGAATGATAAAAATAATTAATTTCTGCATGTCCGTCCGTCTGTCTGTCCGTCTGTCTGTCCGTCTGTCTGTCCGTCCGTCTGTCTGTCCGTCTGTCTGTCTGTCTGTGGCGCGGATTGCGGGCGCACGGATTGAGCTAGAGACTTGAAATTTTGCACAAGTCCGTTTTTCGTAAAATGCGAGGCTAAGTTCGTTAATGGGCAAAAATGGACCATTAGGGGGGGTACCCCCCATACGAACGAAAACGTTTTTTGCGAATATCTCAAAAACGGTGCATCTTATCAAAAAAAGTCCAAGAACAAAAGTTATTTAGGATATGATTCTACATAAAACTCCCATACATCAAAATCCGATTGGAATAAATTTTAAAAATTCTTATTGGAAAGTTTGACTTCAAAGTGGAATTTTGGTACAACTGTTCGAATTTTGATACGAATATCACCATACGGGTTTCCAATGATTGCCAGATTGGCAATTATAGCTTTTGTTATGTTTTTATTTTGAAAACCCGTTAGTTTGCAAGCAATTCGCAAACATATATATTTTTTTTAAATTTTAATGATAATATCTCGATAACGGTAAAATATATTGGATAACGGTAAAATACGAAATTTGGAAAAACATTATTTTCTTCTCTTCAATTCACGTCATACATTAAACCACCAAAATCCGTTTATTTTCGAGATAATCGTAAAAAACTGATTTAAAAAAAAATAACGGTATATGTCGATAATGGCTTTAAAATAACGGTTTTTAAAATAACGGTATATGTCGATAATCTAGTAAGAAATTTTCTTGTCTCCAACTTTTTGCACATAAGATGTAAAACGCATAGTTTCGGAGTAAATAACAGAAAACGAAAATGCGATTTTTAAAATCCGCCATTTTGGTTACTTTCGGTTAACGGATTTCCACCAAAAGCTGATAGGATTGTCTCATTCCTGGACCAAACATGCCTGTAAAATTGCATGGCTCTAGCTATATTAGTTTTTGAGAAATCTGGTACACAGACAAATAGAGAGAGTTAAAGACTGACAGATTGACAGATTGACAGATTTACAGATTGACAGATTGACAGATTGACAGATTGGCAGATTGGCAGAATGACAGATTGACAGATTGACAGATTGACAGATTGCCAGATTGACAGATTGACAGAGTGACAGATTGACAGATTGACAGATTGACAAATTGGAAGACATTTTTGTAATAATGCTGCAATCGACTCAGGAGTGCTTGGGAAATGTTTTTTAGGCAAAATTAAGAGAGCGAAATTTTTAATGAATACAATACTTTATTAGACTACATATAAAAAAGTAAAAAATTCAATTTTTATGTTCATTGTATAGAGCAGTGGTTTCCAAACTTTATTTTACCACGGCTCCCTTAAAAATATTTGAACCGTTATGTTTGCTACGGGGTAAGGGTAGCATCAGCAGCATAGTAGTTAATATGTACCTATATTTTACATATTGTATTAGCTGGACGTGCACTTTTTTTTGTCAATACTGGCTAATATTCGCGCCTCCCCTTAGACTAGTCCACGCCTCCCAGTTTGGAGAACGCTGGTATAGAGAATTCGATTTATTTTCTCCTAAAACTTCTCAATAACGGTCGAACCGATCTTAATGGAACTTTTCCATTGGGTTCAGAGAGGGGTAGAGGCTATGTCGCTTTTCAAAACTCCTCAACCTTCTTTTTCTTATAGTTCCAGCCAGAGCTTAGGGGAAGACCCTTTAATGCCGAAGCACAGCTCAGGATGGTCGAAAGAACGAAAGGAGAAAGAGAGGAGACTCCCTATCTTGATCTCTCTTGATCTCTCTTGAATCGATGAAGGAATTTAGATCCGGTTTTCATCATGAGAGAAGTCATTTCTTGACGGAAGTGTTTTAACCACAAAAATCTTCGTGCAAGTTGTGGACCTCCGAAAAGTAAGACCCGAAGTTCTTAAAATTTCAAAAATTTGATTCTGGTTTTTGGAGAGATAGTGCAGAGGTTCCTGGTTCAACTCTCTGGTAGAGCTCTCTGCTAGAGCTCTCGGGTAGAGCGCTCCGGTAAAGCTCTCGGGTAGAGCTCTCGGGTATAGAACGATACGGGGATTTTGGTGTTTTTCGTCTTTTGTGAGATTTTATCCATATTTACCATTTATTCTAAACGAAGCTCTACAAGTGTTTTGATAAAAAAAAACAGTCAAAAACATCCTGTAAAATTCTAAAAAAAACTCTTTGTTATTAGAAAATTAGTAACGTTTCGAATATAAATTTAACTATCAGACATTCGTCTAAACAGTGCCTAAGGGCTCGTCGTGTTATTCTTAAAACATTTTGTATTTTATTACAAATCTAAATATCCCAGTAACAAAACGGAAGCAAGATTCCTTTTATTAATTGCCTAAGGAAGTTTATTTTCACCTCCCAGAAACGGAAAAGGAATGTCTGAAATGAAAAAAAAGTGATAAAAATAATTGAGGTTGTGGGAGGATGGGACAAAAATTCTAGACAGCAAGACAATGTTTGCTGTGGGATTTTAAATAATTGCCACTGTCGGCAAGATATTTGAATTCCTCTCGATTTTTTATTTCTTTTTGTGACGTTGTGGTTTATAATTTTAATTGCTTCTTTATTCTGGTTATTATTTACGAATGGCTTTCTTTTAATTGTTCGCTATGCTCAATTAATGTCATGAAAAATATCATTTAAAACTTCTTTTTATGATAATATCGCTTTGCGATGGTTGTAAGATGGTTGTAAAGAGATTATAAGGATTTTTTTTTTTGAAAATGTACGCATTTAAATTTAATTTTAAACTTTTTCTTTAAACTTTTATTTTATGAATAGGATAATATTTTTTCTTTAAATTCTTAGTGTGGGAATAGGTTGACTATCAGCGTTGTGCCGCCGAAAGAGGAGGGGAGGCTCGTGTAGTTTTGAGTATCGTATTTTGTTACTAATAAAAACTGGCAAATAGTTAAAATTTTTAACGGTCACACATAGAAAAATAAAAAAAATATTCAATCTACGGATTTTTTTTATTCTTAAATTCAGTGTTTCAATTTTCCATATTTTAACGCCAGAATTTTTTAAACATTTTTACCGAATTTATATTGTGGTTTACTTTCAGATAGCAAATTTTCAGCCAAATATAAAAATTCATGCAGTAAAGGATTAATGTAGGGTCACTTGCTTTTCAAAGCTAGCATTCTGCTGCCCTGGGCTCGTTCAAAAAGAACAAAAATACCCCCGAACTATTTACTTTAAATAGACGACAGCGTCCCAGTCATAGATATACTAGATCGCTCGATTTGCTGTCTCAAATGGTCTCATTTCAATACAGTTCAGTGAATCAAAACGAGTCAAGTAAGAGCAAGATAATCGTATGAAAATAAATATAGTCCTCTCGTTTAAACCGTGAGCTGTCAAAGGAAAATAGACTTTCAGAATGGTGTTGGCGCCTAAAGTTATTTGTTTGCGCCTAAAGTTAGTCTCAAACTTGTGAAATTTGAATTTCGCGGCAAACTAAATTTGAATCTCGCGACCTTATACAGTTCAGACAGTTCAGTGGACGCGTTCAAGTACGATAAAGAGGGAAATACTTTTGGGACCATTTTTCAGCAGAGCTTTGTATGGTGACAGTTGTTCTATGTTATATAGTTCTGTGGTCCCAGTGAAAAGAGGGCCGGATGGCAACCCTAATTTGATGGTGTATTAGACCTCCGTAGATAAGATTTTTCGCACAATCAATTTTATGCATGTTTTAAATACAAATTTTTCCTGCGGCGGATTTTGTTTTATAATTTCTGTCTAGCTGCATTTTTTTAATAAAACATTTGCCTGCGTCGTAATTTTGTAGCATATCGAAGAACTACCTTTTTTAACTAGATATAATCACAAATATAAATTAAGACAAACCTCTTCTTTCGGATTGGTCATTCGAAATTTCCAACCATTCATACAAAATGTGTTTCATCACATTTGGGGTGTCAAATACAGGTTTCGTTCCGGGCGCCACTTTGTCTTGAACCGTTCCGTCTCGCATTTGGGACAGTTCCAAATATACTCCCTGAAACTAGATTTTTGTTCCGAATGAGAGGTTGCCCATAAAAAGTCACATTTTTATTGTGTAGGGCAAAAAGGTGCGGGGGTTTGCTTAACCCTTTCAGTCACCACGTACACTATAGTGTACACACTTTTCAGAAGCCATAACTCATAACTTGACTTGGTAGAAAGTGTGTACACTATAGTGTACGTGGTGACTGAAAGGGTTAAATGCATTTGTGATGTGACCCAATTTTGATTTTTTGAGTAAAAAGCTGGACTACAGTGGACGTAATTTTTTTTTTTTTTTGTTTTAAATGAATACTAATAGCTTAAACATCATTAATTTGTATAGAGAGTATTTTTAACCCCCATAGAAAAAAATATGTACTGAAAGGGTTAACACCGCGCTTGCTCCTTCGTCTATTGGAGCATTCTTACAAAAATGTCTTTCTGTCTGTCAGTCTGTGTACAAAACTAAAAAAAAACTAATCGAGCTAGAGGTGGAGGAGGAGGTGGAGAAGGAAGTGGAGGAGGAGGGGGAGAGGGTTTTCGAAAGGCAAAAAAATAGCATAACGTATATTATAGACAGCCCTTTATTCAGTTTAGTAATATAATTTATTATAACCTAAAAAACAATTACTAACTATGCAAAACATGCCCTACTTCAGCTGGGGAAAATAATTTGTATTAACATATTTTTTTCAAACAAGCCCATATCTAAAAACTTTCACCTGCGGCGTATTCCTCTTTACTGGCATTTTTTATACCCGTATGGTGAAACCAAAGGGTATATTAAATTTGCCTTACCGTTTGTAACCCCAAGATCCCGTCATCACACACAAAAATGAATTACACCAGTATGTTTAGAATGATAAAAGAAATTGAATTTTGCATGTCCGTCCGTCTGTCCGTTCGTCTGTCCGTCCGTATGTGGCGTCGATTGCGGGCGCACGGATTGAGCTACAGACTTGAAATTTTACGCAGATTCGTTTTTCGTAAAATACAAGACTAAGTTCGTTAATGGGCAAAAATGGACCATTAGGAGGGGGGGGGGGGGGGGGGGGGGGGGGGGGGGTACCCTGTAGAATAAATTTAACAAATTATCGATTTTTATGAAAACTGAATAAAATTTCCATTACAATTTCCTTTTACTGCTAGTAATTAGAAATTTTCTGCAACAACTCGTGAAAATCTGCGTTGAAAAGTCGAATACAACAGTTTTTAAAGTTCAAATGAATTCTTCTGCAAGTCCTTATGGAATCAGTGTTCAACTAAGCAGGACTTGCTGGGAAAGTATTTTCCAAAACTCCAATTGAATGCAGCGAACGGCAATAAAAGTAATTCCAGTGCAAATTGCCGCAATTTGAATGTAAAAAAGTTGTGCCAACGGAGCATATAATTATAGAATTTTATTTTCTTTTCATTATACTAAAAGCAATAAAATTTTCACGCTCACAATGTTGACAGGAAAAAAGGGAAATTTGTTGTTTTGGTGAAAAGTCGGTTTCATTGGACTCGATCCATATAATAGTCTCGCTTGCCTTGCTTGTGAAGGATTTTTTTTTACCAAGTACTTTCATTGTAAACATATCCTGGAATGTTGTTTCTTATACACACCAATGTGGATATATTTTTTTTCGTTTTATTGAAAAACAGCAAAAAAAAACCTTGTGAAAAAATAGGTTTTCATTGTTACTTAGTTGGTACTTTTGCGCTACACAGTCAACAATACTTAAGAAAGAAAACAGAGATCCTTTTGTCTCCGAGTTCCTCTCATATCTGGAAAACCTTTTGAAAGAGCCTTCCATTTTCTTTGTTGTAAAAAAAAGGTCATGGAACAATAAAAACTTTTGCTTCTTGCCTCACCGCTACAAGGTCTAAAAATTTACTTTTATATACTCTAGAATCGAGCTTTTCATGGCCAAAGTTTGGTTATTCTTGACTGTTTCTTGCCTTGGCAGGAGCGTTTGAAATTAAAGTACGTGCAACAACAAAAAAGAAGATTTCGTTAAAGAAATCCTATAAAGAAAATAAACAAAAAAAAATGCTGTTATGGTTTGGGGGTGGTAAATTCGTATGTGCAAAGGTTTTTCCCATCATATTAAGCTGAGTTTTTTTTTCGAATTACATTGCCTTAAAAACTAATCGAAATTCACAAGAAGTTTTTTGCTCTAGAATTTCATCGTAGAAAGGGTAATTTTAGGCTTGAATTTGAGCTTCGACCTAACAATAAGAGGCGATAAAACTTCACTTCTTCCAATTAAACCTAACGCAACCCTGTGGGAAATTACTCACCCCAGGAGAGTTTTTCCCTCCTTAGGCTATAAAACTTTGAGTAATTCACTGTAGCTCGAGTTAATTCAGTGTAACTAAATCGTTGTTGGGACGAGAAAACTCAGAAAACTCAACCCCCCGAAATCCACCCGAAAAATCATCCATCTTTTCGGTAACAACAAAGAAATATTTCTTTATCACACGCTCCCATTTACCGATTTTCCTTGTAGATTGCGTAGAATTAATTTTCTTTGGCTCTCAATTAAACTGCCGTTTTATTCGGTGAAAATTGAGAGAAATTTTAGATTTATTTGAGGGTGAAATGGGGTATGAAAATTAAGAATAAAGCATATTGAAGAAGACGTAAGACATACAAAATCTGATGACATTTTAATGTTATTTAGGGGGTATAATAAACTTTTCCAAAAATTTCCAAACTTTACTCCCTACAATTTGAATTGTTAATCGTGATCATTTGAAAAATGTCAAATGCAGTTAATTCACTTTGATTTGAGTCTCCTTTTCGCTGTATCTGACATAACTGCTGGTTTTTGCGTAGGTCGTGGTAATTTTTTTTCTTGAATTTTCTCAACTCAAAGTTAAGATGCAAAGATTTATGTTGTTTTTTGTGTTCGTAGCTGTGATAAGAAAGGCGAAAATTAGATTTTTCTTTCATTTTGAGAGGAAAACCCTTTTCATATGCGACATCTGTCACAAATTAATTATGACGACCTGAAAAATTTGGATGGAAAATTTCCGTTAAAAATGTGAACGACCGTCTGGTAGAAATTTCCTGTCAAACTCTTAATAATTTTATGAAAAATCACAATCTGTGCTAATTGAAATTGGAATCGCCTACTGCAGAAAGTACGGTACCGGAAAGTTTTTGCTTAAAAAAGTTTTGGATTCCACGGAAAAGATTTAAATGGTAAAAGGTGTATCAGGTGTGCTTCCCAAAGGCATTAGAAATTCAAGGCGAATAAAATTTTGATATTCTACAAGAGGCGGATGTAGAAAAACTATGGCCGAAAGCGCAGGAAAAATTTGAGGGTCTCAAGTTGTCCAACCTTTTTCGGATCATTTTTTAGCTCAAGGCTTTAAAAACGTCTGTGCCACCGATGTAAAAAAAATATCTAAATAAACATAAGAAAAGCTACAATTGCTAGGGTCCAATCGTCAGATACTCTATATGATGACAGACAAAATATTTATCTAAAAAAATCCATTTGTATAGGAGACGGGGAAGGGAGCGGTCCGATTGGATTTTGATGTATGGAACGGTTATGTAAAATCATATTCTAAACAGATTTGGTTGGTTGGTTTGATAGGAGGGGGGCTCACAAGGGAACCCCACGCACGTAAGCCTCAAGTTGGGCCCATTGTACACCTCCGATGTCCCTCGCTGGAGCAGATTGAGCTCAAGTACGGTTGTTTAGCCATCCCGACATATTCCCGAATCGGCTCCCAGCCCTGAGTTCCTGCCTCATGGAGTTCCTCTAGGAAGGGATGGCCGAAGCATTTGACGCGAGAACGGGTTAAGGCTGAACAGTGACACAAGAAATGCTCCACCGTTTCCTGCTCTTCTCCGCAGCATTGTGAATTATCCACCAGCCTCATCTTGAAGGCGTGGTCCTTCAGGAGAGAGTGCACAGTTAGAATTCAAGTCATTAGACGAAGGGGATTCCGTTCCACATTTAAGAGGCTCTTAGTAAGGTTCGCATTTAAGCTACCCCATAATTCCTTTGTTGTAGTGCCGATCTCGCACGTGGACCAAAGTTTTTGGTTCTCCTGATCCACCCACTGCTTAAGTTGCAGTTTGAGGGTTTGAATCGGAAACCCAACAGAAATGGGTTGACTGTACTGTACATACCAGGTGTGTCGGTAAGTCTTTTCCGGTTTTTTCGCTAACGAAAACATGTTATTTACAATGGATAGTTAAAATTTATTTATTCAAAGTATTGTCCATTTGATTTTACACATTTCGCCCATCTCCCAGGCAATTTATGGCTGCCATCCCAAAAGAACTGTTTCTCCTTCGAGCTAAACCAAAAAGATAGTAGTCAGATGGGGCCAGGTCTGGAGAGTACAGCGGGTGCGGCAATACTTCGCATCCAAGTGATTTGAACACTTCTTTGACTGATTTTGCTGTGTGAGACGGCACGTTGTCATGCTGCACAATCACCTTACCATGTCTTTCAGCGTATTGCGGACGTTTTTTGATCAATTCATGGTTCAAATTGATCATTTGTTGTCGGTAACGATCAGTATTAACTGTCTCTCCAGGTTTCAACAGTTCATAATATACGACACCAATCTGGTCCCACCAGACACGTTTTTTGTCCTGGATGTTGAAATCACCACTTTTGAATTGTCGAAACCACGTTTCATATGTTTTTATGGTTGGGGAATGATCATCGTAAGTCTCTACTAGCAAACGATGGCTTTCAGCGGCCTTTTTCTTTTGATTAAAGAGAAAAAGTAATGCGTGCCGCGAATGCACGTTTTCAGGCACAAAACTTGACATTTTCAAACAGCTTTAACGCTATGACGTTGTTATTTTTACGGAACGTAACTTGTGTAGTTTTGAAGATTAATGTCAGTAGAATAAAATGACATATGTCACAAGTCATAACAATGCATCACTGCACAAGCTTAGATTTGGCAGTGTGTGAAGAAATCGCTTTGATGGCTGCTTGACTGTCTGAGCAGATGCAGATATCCTTTTCAGTTACTGCAAGGTCCAACAGAAGCAGACTCTCTTTTTTGATTGCCATTACTTCGGCTTGAAAAACCGTAGCATAGTTGTCTAATTTGAACGATCACTCCACTCCGAGCTCCTCGCAGAACAGTCCAGCGCCAGTCAGGTTATCCATTTTGGAACCGTCTGTATATACCGTTATGTCCACACTCAACTTTTTGTCAGGTCAACTTTTTGTCAGGTTAACTCTGACCTTACAGAGGTTTCTGTAAGCCAGCTAGCGGTCAGAGTTAACCTATCTAAGGTCAACTCGTGCAGCTCCCAATGCCCCACTTCACCTGCTGGTGGCTTAATTTCAGAATTTCTCCGACCACAGGTCAACTCAGTTTTACTTGCCCACATGCAGGCGAACGCGCGCCTGCCCGAGGCCAATTATGCCGTATGTAGGTCGTCGAGTTAGCCACCATTTTTCTGAGTGCACTTCCGGTGGTGTGACAACTCCTGTCCCCCACTTGTCCCGGAGATCAATGCTCTTGCAAACATTGGCCTCCAGGTAGGACTCCGGCTGCAAGTCGCTTTCTAAAGATAGAGCGGGTACTTCTCGCTGCTTTTTTAGCGCTAGTTCTATTTTAGCTGCCGCTACCCGAGCAGTAAATTTTGACAGATCATATTTTTCAGGTTGGAACATTCGCAGAACGCTAATTTTATCCAAATCATCAATTACTGTAGACTTTTTATGAACGAATAGAAAAATTAACAAAATTTCACGAGAAAATCAAACAAACGAGAACTGTCAAATTGATTTTACTGCAGATTTGTGCTGCTCCATGCCGTGATGGAAGTCAGCAAAACCAATTTTGCTGCCAATGGAGTTTTGCTGCCGCAGCGAATGCTGCTTCATTCTAACATGCGCTTTACCATGAAACTTAAGCTATACGAGGGCAGTCCGATAAGTACTTTAGCTCACCGCCCGATGGCGCCACTATCGCAGGAGAAATTTACTATCGTGTAGTACATTCTCATAGACGACTACAGTCAAAATTTCAGCCGAATCGAACTCGTAGTTTTGTTTTGACCGCGTATGGAAGCGGGCGTGTCTGCGGATTTCAGAAAAATGGAAAAAGAGCAATATCGGTCGGTGATTCGATTCTTGTTTCTGGAAGGGAAATCGCGCAACGAAATCAAAGAGCGCTTGGATGCTGTGTACGGTGACTCTTCTCCTTCGATGGCGACCGTCAAAAATTGGTGTAACGAGTTTCAACGTGGTCGCACGTCGGTTTTTGATGAGCCACGCCCAGGTGCTACGAAAACGGCTACCACGGAGGATAACATAACAAAAATCCACGATCTCGAATTGGCAGACCGCCGATTGAAGGTGCGCGAGATAGCTGAGACAGTAGGCATCTCAAAAGACCGCGTGGGTCATATCCTGCATGACATTTTGGGCATGAGAAAGCTGTCGGCGCGATGGGTGCCGCGTTTGCTCACTCCGGACAACAAGCGCAACCGTGAAACCACTTCACAGCAGTGTTTGACGCTGTTTAAGCACAATCCGAAGGATTTTCTGCGTCGTTTCGTGACCGTCGACGAAACATGGATCCACTGGTACACACCAGAGACTAAGGAACAGTCGAAACAGTGGACTTTACCCGGCGAACGTGCTCCGAAGAAGGCGAAGACTGTCCTATCTGCCGGAAAGGTGATGGCCACCGTTTTCTGGGATTCACAAGGTATGATCTACATCGACTACCTGGAGAAGGGCAAAACGATCACAGGGCTCTACTATACCGAATTATTGGGCCGATTCGACGCCGAATTGCAGAAAAAACGGCCCCATTTGGCGAAGAAAAAAGTGCTCTTCCACCATGACAACGCACCGGCTCACACCTCCGCCGTCGCCACGGCCAAATTGGTCGAATTGGGCTACGAACTGCTGCCCCATCCACCGTATTCTCCGGATTTGGCCCCGTGCGACTTCTTTTTGTTTCCAAAATTGAAAAAGTCACTCGCCGGGCAGAAATTTGAGTCGAATGAGGAGGTCATCGCCGCTACGGAGGCCTACTTTGCAGACCTCGAGAAAACGTATTTTTCAGACGGGTTAAAGAAGTTGGAGCATCGCTGGGTCAAGTGTATCGAGCTAAAAGGAGACTATGTTGAGAAATAAATGGTCACTTTTTCAAAATTTTCGTTTTTTTTGTAGGCTAAGTACTTATCGGACTGCCCTCGTATAAGACCAGCTATCAAAAATGCTGCGCAGAGAAGACGGAAAAATTAGAATTAGTGATGAACACGACAGCGGTGCTGCGATTATGATGTCAGAGGGCTTTCGGCCAATGAAATTATTTTGCTGTCGCTGTCACTGTTACTAGCATTGTAATTCCCAATTAATTCACTTGTTTTTGTTGGTTCTTAATTAACTTCGAGCCCTTGAGAGCAAATAAGTAGTATACGGTAATGAAAACCGCGACTTTTTAGATTTTTGTGCTAATCTACATAACGGTAGCTTTCGATTAAAAAAATAGTCATTAAAATCGGTTCGGCAGAACTCCATAACAAAGGCTGTATTAAGATCCTTACTTTTTAAGACTCTATCTTGATTTTTTAAGTAAAACCCTTAAAAGAGGGTGTGGTAAAATCCTTTCTTTTAAAAACCTTAATCTTCTCGGTGTTCTAAGAAAAATACTTAACATGGTTTTATTTTTATTTTCTTAAACAAACAATGTTTTTCACAATAAATATTTTATCAACGATTTTTCAAATTTCTCTCTTTTTTTTTTAAATTAATGCTTTGAAATCACCAAGGATATTCAAAATTTAATCTAAATACGTTTAAAAAGCAGTGGTTTACATTAATAAATAAAAAGAATCAAAGAAATTCCAAGAAATCTTAATATTTTATCCTTGTGTAAGTCTAAATGTCATTGCTTTTATCAAAGCATTTTATATAATTATCTGTACGACATTAATTTTGTATCCATGGCTTGTTGGAAATGTGCTTTGTGGGAAAAACCGCATATGTACTTAAAATTAATTAAATGAGCAAATGTTTATTTAACTAATTTACATTCCTCTTCCGGTGATGGGCGATGCTACAATGTCTCGATATATATACAAATAAACTCATAAATAAATAAATGATATCCACATCATGGGAAAAATTATATGTACATTTACGATTGCTTGTTTACAATAACACTGGCTTTATGTTACATTAAAAATTAAATCCTTTATAATGATATTTCCATTCTAAAGGGTTTTCGTTTAATGTTGAACGTAATAAGATTATAATTTTGGTTTTTATCCAAAGTAACAAACATAATTATTGTTTAATTGATTTTACATTCGTAAGTTTTAACTAAATTAGAGGTTCGAATTATTTTAAAATATGATTTCTACTATGGAAAATTTTACTAGGAGTAATTGGTTGTGAGTGTGGGCGGTTGAAAATAGTTTCCCAAACAAATTAAATCAGCAAAACCCTTTTTAGTGCTCTGATTTATGTGGGCAGTGATTTTATTTTAAATTAATACCAAGCGAAATTGTTAATTTTCAGAAAAATGCTATAGTAGAGCTAAAAAACCATGTTTTCGTGGTTTCATACGTTGTCTGTACCTACATAAAGTCTGCCTTCTGTTTACAGACGCTTAGGGCCAATACTAGCAAACCCTACGTTGCCAGCTTAAAGTTTTTTGTATAAATTTTAGAATGCCAAAAAACCATAAATACCTTAAAAACTTTTGGGAAAAGTCGTTATCCTTACAGGACCTTCCGCTTAGAATTTTCAAAATCGAACACCGGATTCGCGATCAGCGACCCTGAAAACCTCCCAAAGCCAGTTTTTGCAAGAAAAATTGGAAAAAAGGACAGTTGCGTTGTCCTTACAGGACCTTCCGTTTAGAATCTAACACCGAATTCGCGTTCAGCGACCCCAGAAACCCCCTTATGCCGATTTTTACCGGGAAAACGGGAAAAAGGATATTTGCGTTATCCTTACAGGACCTTCTGTTTCGAATTTTGAAAATCTAACATAGCTAAAAACCTGCTCCTGGCAACGCAGATCATTTTGCAAAATAACCGCGTCAAAATCGGTCGAGTAGTTTTTGAGTTTTGTAATCACAAACAGCCAACAGACAGACAGACAGACAGACGGACAAACAGATAGACAGACAGACAGACAGACAGACAGACAAACAGACAGACAAACAAACATCCATTTTTATATATAATATTTTTCAGGTCTTCAGCAAAGACACAACCTTTACCATCATGATTCAATAGCTAGCTTTGGAAAATAGCTAAATAGAATTCGAACACATGCGGCAACGGCAACGGCATATTGACGTTGATTATTGACACCGATTTGCCTTAAGGAAAGCGTCAACGGCGGCCATCATTTTCTGTCAAATGTGATTATAGACAAATGTGAGTATAGATTTTTTTTACTAATTTTGCGTGGATAGTAGCGCTACTCGTTGTGGGTTTTGTAACTAAAAATTTGCCTTCGCGGCACTTTTTTGAATTGTGTTCAAACTTAGCGGCAGCGACGTCAGTGCCGTCGTCATTCTGTCAGCATCAATTGTCCTCCATTGGTTTAAAGAAACGTGACGGGGATACCCACCGTTAACGCTTGCATTCAGTTTAGCTCTTTAACACATTGAGCGCCACGTGCCCACCGGTGAGCATTTTAATTTTCCAACAGAGGACCAAGTGACCACCGGTGGACATTATTGGATGTCGATGGTGGGACAACGTGGCCACCCGTGGTCACACCACGTGTTTCATTTCGAGACATCGTGACCACCAGTGGGAACCTGTTACATATATTTAGCTTTGAGAAATATAAAGTTTGGTCCCAGGATGGAAACCTATTTTACTTGGAATTGGTAGTACTTGCAATTAATCAATAAAAAAAATGTTGGTCCCAGAATGTTACCCAAGGAATACCTGCTCGTAAGCACGCGGTCTACTGTGTAATTCAAAGAATGAACACCGGTGGGTACGTGGCGCTCAACGTGTTAAAAAAACATATAAAAAAACATAACAGACAAACTCTCAAAGTAAGGTTTTTTTTTTGCACATATCTAAAAAAAAACTTTTCTTGCTTACAAAACATTTTGATTTTTTTAACACTAGAATGCCCGATACTAGCAATACCCTTAGATGCCCAAATGGAGTCATTTTGAAATTTTTACTCCCTTTGGCATTGGACGTAAGTTTAAAAAAATAGACGATAAAATTGTGCTAATATTACTTTCAAAATGAATGAGAGGTTTTTACAATAAAATATTAATTAGGAAACAATTGATGACAAAAAAATGTTCGCAAGCAGTCAAAATGACTCCATCGGGCATTCTAGTGTTAAAGACTACTTTTGGAGAGCCAAAAACAGCAAAACGATCGGTAAGACAGGATTAAAAAAAACAACTAGCCTGCATGCTGAGTTAAAGTTTTTAGCAGGATTTTTAGAAATATAAACAAAAAACATCCAGAAACCATTTAAAAACTTTTAAGACAAAAAACGTGATCTTCTCAGGACTTTCTGATTCGAATTTTGAAAACTCCAACCTCAAATTCGTGATTAGAGACCTCAAAAACCCCCTAGTGGCAATTCACCCAAATTACTGGTAAAAGGTATCGAAAATATTTTGCGTTTCTGCACAATTTATAAAACTGCGTTTCTGCACAATTTACCTGAAGAGTAAACTATTTGTTTATATAAAAAAAAATGAATTTTTAATTTACAAAATCTGAAATATCTCCAAAACGGTTAACATTATCGATTTACGGCAAAAGGCAAAAATGTAGCGACTTTAAATATCTTCAAGACTGCCTTTACCTGTTTTTTTTTTGGAAAACATTTAGTTTGCAAGCAATTCGCAAAAATGTATTTTTTTAAGTTTTAATAATAATATCTCGATAACGGTAAAATACAGCGGATAACGGTAAAAGGCAAAATTATGGAAAATATTATTTTCTTTAATTCATCTCACACAATAAACTACCAAAAATCCGTTTTTCTCCAGATAATCGTAAAAAACCGTTTTTTTTTAAATAACGGCTTGAGATATGTAGTTCTAGTAAAAGACAAAGATGTAGAAAATTTTATTGTGTTCGACTTGTGTCACTTGTAAGACTACGGAAAAACGCGTAGTTTCGGAGTTAAATAACAAAAAATTTAAATTGCGATTTTTAAAAAGCCGGTATTTTGGTTATTTCCGGTTAACGAATTTCCCCCAAAAATTGATAGGATTGTCCCATTCCAGGAGCAAACATGCCTATAAGATTTCATTGCTCTAGCTCTAGTAGTTTTGGAGAAATTTTGGACACAGACTAATAGAGAGAGTTAAAGACTGACAGACAGAAAGTTATTTTTGTAACAATCGACTTAGGAGTGCTCGGGAAATGTTTTTTTTGGCAAGATTAAGAGGTCGAAATTTTTCATCAATACAATAAATTATTATACTAGGTATAAGAAAGTAAAAACGAAAACTTTGAGAATTCTAGAGATTGTCTAAAAACCTTTCAATGATTGATATCTTTTTGACATTTCTGTATACTTTTAATTGCATCGTAAAAATATTAAAAAATACCAACACCACAGCAAAATAACAAAAATACAAAAAAAAAACCAAACAAAAAAAGCTAAAAATAATTCAAAAGTATTTGTGAAGATTTTATCATATATTAAAGTACACTTTTTCGCATACTAAACGACCTGAAACTGTCAAATGTGTAAGAATGAATGCTCTCCGCTGTTCATCCGCAAAAAAGTCTTTTGAATAAGTAGAGTTTTTTTTTTGTAAATACACGAATATGCATTCAGTATTTTTTATCTATACTAGAAGCCAAAAGGTGTGGAAAAAGGATCTACGTGTCTACTGAATTCTAAAAGCCATCTCCTATTTATCTGGTCTATATATTCCATAGAATCGAGGTTTTTCCCCAATAAATTCGTTTTTCGCCGGTTATTTTATCTCCTTGATTCCACATAGCTGATGGTTTAAGCTACCGGAAAAATTTCCCTTTTAAGAGATCGAACCGAGACAGTAAACCACGGCAGCGTAAAGCGTAAAAACGTCGTGCAGAGTGGAAGGTATTGAAAGCATATATAGGACTAATATTGACTCGGTGGCATTTTTCCCAAAAAAAAAGCAAATGCGAAGGGAATTACAAAAAAGAAACGAATGAAAATCTTTTCAGAGTTTATGTCGTTGAAAAGGACAAGAAAATCAAAAGAGGCAAGCAAACGAACCGTTTTTCGACGGTTTTCTGGCAGCGTAGTCGTAGGATCCTTATGATATGTGGCGGAAAATATTGAATCAAAAGGGATAGCACACCACGATCACCAAAGACCAGAATTACCAGGATTGGTCCACACAGCACTTTCAGTGTGGATTGAGGATTTAATTTTATGGTTGGAAAACAGGACTCGCCGGTGGGGTCGATTTTTAACTGGATTTTTACGATAAAATTTTTACACAGCTATCAGACTAAAGTAATTTAATGTGAGTGCTTAAAAACTATAATTTTTTTTTGTTTTACAAATTTGTTACTGATTTTTATCCTATGTAGGAACGAAGTTGGTTTGCGTTTGTATTGATATTTGTTAGTTTTCCCTTGTAAATGGTTTTTCAACAAGGACATAACAATTTTGTATTTTAATAAAAACACACCCTAAAAATTGTTTTATGATCTGGCAATGCTAAAACGTCAGTCAAGGTTTACATTGTTATCATGGTGAAGTTCACGAACGAGCAACGTTTGGAAATTATTAAAACTTACTACCGAAATTCTGAGTCGGTGGTCGCAATCGTGTAATCTCGAGAAATGGTCTGGTCGAATGGCCACCTCGCTCATGCGATTTAACGCCGTTGGATTTCTTTTTATGGGGTTATGTTAAGCCAACAAGCCAACAACTACACCTGGAATAAATTTCAGCCCGATATCTCAATTATTCTGTGTTTTATTTAAAGTACCAGGAAGACCGAGCCATGCTCGGCGAGCTCAAAATCCTAATTTTGGTGATTTTTGGGGAAAAACTAAGTTCACATTATCTTTACAGAGCTTTTCCAGAGTTTTTTAAATTCCCGACCTAGAACTAAAACTCTAATAGAAAGCTAGAACTAAAACTAACGCGCGATAACAAAATTTCATAGAAATCGGTTGAGTGGTTATTGAGTAATCGCTGTCACCGATTTTTGAAACCTTTTGAGACACCAGGTGAGGGTTATCGAGGGAAGGGAAAAGTCAGGTTTGTAGTGGAAAAATCGAAAGCCCTCAGCCTCCTCAGTAATAATGTAAAGTTTCATTAGAATCGGACCACCCAGTTCGAAGATAACTGGCGAGGGGTATCGAAGGGGAATTTTCTCAGGGGTGAGACCTATCTAGATCGATTTCTTGTCCCCGAAAATCCCTAACCACCAAGTTTCGTGAAAATCGTTAGGCGGGTTTTCGAGATCGTTTGTGCAGACAGACAGACAGACAGACATTCCTCGTATTATATTATAGGATACAAAATTGTTATGTCCTTGTTGAAAGACCCGATAATAAAATTTTTGAGCCGTTAAATTGATTTTGATCAAATACATTTGGTGGTTGTCAGAGAGGAGTTTTCATGTGCAGCCTTCTCCAATTGCGAATCTCCTTTCCGAATAATTTCTACGCCTACATGTGGACTTTTGCGAACAATATTATGGTACTATCAGACTTGGCTACTTTTGCTGCGGTGTTTTTGTACTGCAGCTGCAAAAGTAGCGCGCTGTATTCACACACAATAGACAAGTTGCGTGCAATACGGGTCTTTTGTGCTGCGCTACCCAAGTTTTTATATAGTTCAAGCCAGAGCTTTAATGCCGAATGCCGAAGCACAGCTCTTTTACCGTTATCGAGATATTATTATTCAAACGTAAAAAAAATACATTTTTGCAAATTGCTTGCAAACTAAATGTTTTCCGAAAAAACACGCAATGGCAGAATTGAAGATATTTAAATTCGCTACATTTTTTCCTGTTACGGTAAATCGATATCTTTTACCGTTATCGAGATATTTCAAATTTTGTAAAATCAAAAATTAAAATTTTTAATTTAAAATAATATTTTATTCGTCAGGTAAATTGTGCAGACACGTAGATTTTGTATAAGAAAGTCATGTGCAGTACGTTTCGGCAAGAGTTCAGTTTAGCGACAATGATAGGTACTACAGATTTCTCGTGTATAGGGTGGGGTAGAGAGAAGCATCCCCTATCCAAAATGGGTATTTTTAGTTGTCGCTCGCCCCTTTTGCCAACTGCAGGGGTCCTCAAACTTTGTATGAAACTTTTTTCCGGGGGGTGGTGGGGGGTGTGTGGTAGCTCAAATGAAAGGTAATGAAAGTGCATTCCAAATATATATAGCATGATAGGGTTTCCTCCATCACACACCCCCCTACCACTCCCCGGAAAAAAGTTTCATGCAAAGTTTAGGGACCCCTGGAGGGGGCAAGGGGGCGAGCGACGGCTAAAAATTCTCATTTTGGATAGGGGATGCCTCTATCTACCCCTTCCTATACACGAAAAATCTGTAGTACCTATCATTGTCGCTAAACTGAACTTTAGGCAAACAATTTCAAAATTTCTTAAAAAAAAATTTTGTGAATATTTGTGGTTTCCGAATAAATCGCAATAACCAAAAGACTGGTTATGTAACATCCGCCATGTCAGAATAAGTAAATAAAAAACCTGCTCAATCAAATATTCACCTCACGCAATCCATTGAAAAACTTTTGGGTATAAAAAATTTTATAACTCCATGTGAAAGGGAAACACTTGATGAAATTTTCATAAAAAGCATGATTTAAAATACTTGCTTTAATAAATTTATTAAAATATAATTTTTTTTTCAAACATGCTGGAGAATAAATCGTAATTTTACTACGAGTTAAAATTTTAATCAAAGCTTATCGAATGATTCAATCAAATTACCATTCAGGATATTTTCCTAGAATTTCACACACAGGCAATAAAGTTGAAATAAATTTCCTCGTAAATCAAAATCGGCCGTAGACTATACAAAATTCACAGAACTCTGCATATGTGAAAATAAAATACTGTTCGCCAGGCTTTTTCAGTTTATTGGAATTCAGCCAAAGTGTGAAGATAATAAATTTATATTTCGAATATGCTAATGTAAATGGGAGCCATGTGAAGATAGTGAAACTCGTAAAGTTTCGTGATGGCGGAAATGGGTGGAAATGTTTTCTAAATTAGGGAATATTACCCTTATGACCACAATCTGATCGAGTTTTTTTTTCTTTTATTATAATAATCGTACAAGTTATACTGAAATTATCATTACCATTATTTATCCTAATTTCAATTTAGTCCAACATGACTGCCATTTTTGCTATTAGGAAACTGGAGGGGGGTTTTTTTTATCTTAGCTTCGTAGTGACATTTAGAGGTTATACGATACGGAAATAGATATACAGTCAAATCAAATCTCATAGAACACTTTGATAACACATATTATAAAAGTTATATACGGACAGTGTATCTGGTTCTGCCTTAAAAACTTTTCTTAAGTATCAATCTCACATAAAGAGAGATGAGCCACTCTAAGATGCTTTTTATTTGATTATTTATCTTGAAAAACTTCCGAGATGCCAGACTAACTCAGCTCCACCCAACATTTATTCCTTTCGACACAAATAAAAGTGTTTTTATTTCTCTCTATATTTTTCTATGCCTTTTATTTGTTTATTTCGTTCTTTTTTTTATACTTTTCCTTATGTTTATCCCTTTGTCTGAGGGAAATTCATCTTAAAGTTTCCTTTTTTCTTCCATCACTTCATTCAATCTATTAAGATTGGTCGCTTTTGTGTGTACGTCCGGAATTTGTCCTTCAACCAACCATCAAACATCATCAACTTCAATTCAAAAAACTTCATAGATTCCGACTGTGCCTTGAATTCCTTCATAGATTTTCTCCGCCTTACCGCTTTTAATGCTGCTTTCGGCTTTTCCGGGTAATGTATTGTAATAGGATTGAAGATTTTAGTCTAAATTACGGATTTTCTTAATCCGGCTACACATTTTCAGATACTACAAGAATTAGCGTAGATTAAAAATTATTTGTAATGCAAAAATTTTCTCAAGAACGTTAGGTCTAGCACGGGGTGCTTAAGGCAACTACTAGTAATTTAATTTTTATACTTTAATAGTAGACCCTTCCTTGCCAGCTTAAAGTTTTTTGTATAAATTTTGGAATGCCAAAAAACCATAAATAGCTTAAAAACTTTTGGGAAAAAACGTTATCCTTACAGGACCTTCCGTTTCGAATTTTGAAAATCTAATGCCGGATTCGTAATCAGCGACCACGGAAACCCCCTAATGCCGATTTTCCCGGGGAAAAACGGCAAAAAGGATATTTGCGTTATCCTTTCAGGACCTTGTGTTTCGAATTTTGTATTGCATGGGACACAAAAATGAACTATACCAGGGTATTAGGGATGACAAAAAATTTTGATTTCCGCATGTCCTTCCGTCCATCTATCCGTTCATCTATCTGTCTGTCCGTCTGTCCGTCCGTTTGTCTGTTCGTCCCTTTGTCCATATGTCTGTCCGTTCGTCTGTCCGTTCGTCTGTCCGTTCGTCTGTCCGTTCGTCTGTCCATCTGTCTGTCTTTTTGGCTGTCCGTCTGTCTGTCTTTTTGTCTGTCCGTTTGTCTGTTCGTCTGTATTCGTCTGTCTGTCCGTCTGTCTATCTGCCTGTCTGTTCGTCTGTCTGTCCGTCTGTCTGTCTGTCTGTCCGTCTGTCTGTCCGTTTGTCTGTTCGTCCCTTTGTCCATATGTCTGTCCGTTCATCTGCCCGTTCGTCTGCCCGTCTGTCTGTCTTTTTGGCTGTCCGTCTGTCTGTCTGTTGGTCTGTCTGTCTGTCAATTTGTCTGTCTGTTCGTCCGTTTGTCTGTGAGCACCATAACTTTTGACAAGATTGAGTTAGAGACTCGAAATTTTTTACAGTTATGTTTTTCCTAAATGGCTAGGCTAAGTTTTTGAACGGCAAAATTGGACCAGTCCTTCCCCTCTCCCCTATACAAACGAAACAATTTTTTGAAAAATTTATTAAGGTAATAGTATATTACGCAACAAGGGGCGAAAGTCAACGATTTCAAGAGTGTGAAGTTAGCTGCACGAGCGAAGCGAGGGCAGATATCACACGAGTGAAATCGGTGACTCCGCTCCGAGTTCCGTATAGAATTTTTCATAACAAATTCGTTGAAAATATGCCTTGAGAAGAAACAAAACAACTATATTCTATAAATTCGTTTTATTACTAAGAAATGTTGGTCAAAACAGATTTTAATTTTTAAATTTCTTTCCTTTGAAATAAAAAATCAACATAACAAAAAATGGAAATCGGTAATGCTCAACTTAATCACACGCAAAATACAATGTGAAATGCAAAAGTGTTTCAGTTTTTCTCCCCACTGAAATGAAAAATCAACATAACAAAAAATGGAAATCGACAATGCGGAACTATTGTAAATCACACTGCGCTCGTATAGCTAACTTCACTCGTTCAGTTTCATTCATAAACGTCGCGAAAACACAGTTTCGGCCTGCTAATCGCACTTTCGCCCCTAGGGCCGAAAACGCAACTTTCGACCCGCTACGGAGGCATCGAAAGGCATATTTTCGATGCATGTGTTATGAAAAATCTTTTTACATAAGCGTTCCATACATCGAAATCCAATCGGACCACTCCTTTCCTCTGTCCTATACTGATTTGAAATAAACATTTAAAATTTTCTATCCGCCCCCGTTCTTGAGCTTGTCTCCGTCATGACCGTACTTTCCTTAGAAGAGGAAAGTAACAAAAATATAATTTAATTAAAAATAACAGGGTGTGCAGACAACACCTACGCACCTTAGAAAAACGTCACTGGTTGCAGCTATCAAAGCAGATGTTCCCCTGTTATTTTTCAATCGCTCAACGGAGAACATTCAACAAAATCGCGTTGGATTACTTGCGATGGCGTGGACGTTTGGAGCAATGTTTGCAGTAGCAGCCCCTCTCTCTAATCCCCTCACCTGCTATCTCTTTAACCAGTCAAAGTATTTTTATAAGATTTCCTTCGTTTAATAGAGGACTTTTCAGGGAACATATAATCCAAAACAAAAAACTGAACTTGAAGTAATATCACTAAATTGTTGTCAGCACTAATTTCGAATCGGTAAAACTGTTGGTAAAACTGTTGAAATCAAAGGATTTAGCGGGAATGTTGCTAAATATTTCCGTCGCCAAGTATTTTTCACACTATTTGGTGATATCATTATGATTAAAAAAAATTAATATCATTCAAACTTATTTCTAATTAGATTTATGCTATTAGTAAGTTAGAATTCTAAGCGATAAAAAAATAATTTAAAATAGAAATCATTCGTATACTTTAAATACCAATACTTCCGCAAGCTACCTAGGCCAAATTATTACCCTAAATTTCTACTGTCATAAACTTTCGTCTCCGTTAAGTGTGTATCGATCTTAAGAAAGCTGAAGGCGAAGTTAAAGCAAACAATATGGTTTAAGCAATCCATAAATGATTTTCTCAACACTTTTTCTTTATTTTGAGTGACGGTTCAGTTCCGTATATTTGCTTGTTTTCCCCCTATTTCGATTTTCACACCCTCCCAATTACCAAAATATCCAACATATGTCCATGTTAACGATCTAGATATGGTGTTTTATGTTGCAGATTTTTATATCACCCGGTTTTACTTTATTTTTTTACTTTTCTCTGCTATAGGGGGAAAGTCTTGAATTCATGGCGAAGACCGAATCGAGAACGGGGTTAGATAGAAATTTTCTGATCTGTCTTAAGCCCAATTCAGACTAATGATTGTGATTACGATTGCAATTGAGGTTTCTCGACCGATGAGATTAAAGCTTTAAACGACAGAGATATGAAAGCTTTTAACTAATTGCTCGAGGAAGCTCAGTAGTAATCGCAATCCTTTGTCTGAATTGAGCTTTATGGTCTGTCCTATGGAACGTAATTGGACATCCCTGATATAGAGTATAAAAATTAAGATTTTTGAAAATCTCCCGAAAACCCAAATTTTTATGAAATAAAATTTTCTACATTTTTTGCTTTAACGGTTTATACCTATCTCTAACGGGTTGCAACATATTTCGGCTAAAGCTAGAGATTTTTCGTGTATAGGGAGAGGTAGAGAGAAGCATTCCCTATCCAAAATGGGTATTTTTAGCCGTCGCTCGCTCCCCTTGCCCCCTCCAGGGGTCCCTAAACTTTGTATGAAACTTTTTTCTGTGGGGTGGTAGGGGAATGTGTGGTACCGCAAATGAAAGGTTATGAAGAGTGCATTCTAAAAAATATATAGCATGATAGGGTTTCCCCCTTCGCCCCTCGATTTATAACCCATCGAAAGAAAGTGGAATTTTGCAACAAACCTACTTTTACTAGCACAATTTCGGGTCGCAAATCTCATAAAAGTGGTTTGGTATGACTGCTGACGCTGTTTTAATTATGAAATTTCAGTTTAAAATTTGTATATAACCTCACTTTTCTGACGAAAAAAAACTTGAGCTACAAACCAAAAAAAAAACTTGAGCGGACCCCTCGGAGCGGACAAACTTTTCAGCCACACCTCCCTTTTCTCACCTCCGCCGGCTCGTTTTTTTTTTTTTTGATTTTTCCCGCGAAAACTGTCCTCAAGTTTAAGGCCCCTGTAAGGGGCAAGGGGGCGAGCGACGGCTAAAAATTCCCATTTTGGATAGGGGATGCTTCTCTCTACCCCCTCTACACACGAAAAATTTGTAGCGTCATTGTTGCTAAACTAAACTCTTGCCCATATTTTAAAAAGAAGTTAAGTTTTTTGAAAATTTCTCGGAAACTGTGCATGAAAAAAATGTTTTTAGGTATTCTTAACGGTTTTCAAGATATTTGAAAAAATATTATTCTTTACACATTTTTTTCGAAACAAAATATTGCAGAAGAAAGTGTTGTGTTGATCACAACTGATATTTTTGGCTACTCACTAAGTGAAATGTTGTTCAATATGCTGTTACAATGATGGCCACGTTATATGGACAACGACGGACTCCTACTTATAGCGAATGATGGAAATTGATCGGGTGAGGGTTGTTTTTCCACGTTATCGGAAAACTTTTCCATTTCCTTGAATTCATGATGAACACATATACAATCGACTCTGACACTGTTCTCAGAATTCTTATTATAATTTTTTTTTGTTGCTGTCTATTACTAAAACTTTTTTTTTGTTTTTCTACAATATCTGATTTTTTTTCTATTGTTTCTTCGACTATCTATCCTTCAATGTCCTTCTCGTAGCTACTCTTCTACTCATCATTAACCAAGTTGAAAGTTGGATTTCTAAAAGTGCCCTTTCTGTTTGTTTATTGCTGTTTGATCTCATTCCCCGGTAAGAAAAAAAAAACTTTTCCCGCCCTTGAGAGAAAAAACACATTCTGGCAAATGTGAAATGCCTGAAATGCCTCTAATGGCAGCAGAACATTACGCTTGGTAACTTTATTTGTGGCAGCCACCCTTGTTTTTGATGGTTGTTTGGGGTTCAAGTCCTTACAAAACTCCTAATCGAGAGTTTCGATACGATAAGGCGAAGTGACACAAATGGGAATAAAAATGTTAGCCAAATACAAGAGTTCAACCTTGTTTGTTACCATAAACAGGTGTTAAACAACGTAGTCTCAATGGCATTCGGATTTTGGGGGTGAGTCCAGTTGATTACTTGTCCTGTTTCGGGAAAAGGACGCTCGATGCGAACAAACTTACATCCATTAACAGTTTTCTGATGTCAAACTGGATCAATTTGTATACTTTTCACCACTAGAATAGTGTTTTTTTTCATGTGAGACCAAGATCTGGTCAACCGACGGGATATCCTTATCCAAAACCTAGTCAATTTCAATGATCAAAAGAAAATTCCGTTGTTCACCAGTGCTAAATTCAATGAAAAAAAATCAGGGAGGCAGGTGTGTTTGAAAGGGGGTTCGGTGAGAATTTGTCGTGCGGTTTGACACAATTAGGTGGATGGGGAAAACTGCTTCAAGGCGCACGTGTCTGGCCCCAAAAGGTATCATTTTTGATGTTTTTATTCCCTTTCGTTATGGACCTTATTTGTACAATGGCCAAAAACGCACCCAAGAAAATACTTTATTTTTATTTTTATTATATTTCTTTTCCTTGGTGCGGTACTTTCGTGAACGCGGGGTGGTGAAATTGCTGGTTATTTCATTGTAATGCCTGGTTTTAGACGAATGAGTTGATAAAAGCTTTGAAAGAAGTACTTAAGGATTGATTCGGCATGTTTTTCGTTAATGCACGGCATTCTAGTCCTTTGTGTAATTTAAAGGCTACAGGAACCACAAAAAACTGTTTGAAAATAGGACGCTTTTGGTTAATGGATGGAATAAAGAAATCCTTTTAATCAGAGTGGAAATACTTTAAATCCATTTATTCTTAACAAACGATTTTTCAAATTTTTTAGGAGAAATTTAGGGATTAATCTTGTTATGTTTTAATTGGCATGATGTTTCAGAAATAGGACAGACAGGCCTTTGTGTTCATAGTAATGTTGATATCATAAATGTGAGGTATTATTATACACATAATTTAATCTTTTATGGACATTTCACTGGAGTTTTAGGGGAAAAAACTTAAAAAAAACAATATGAAACATAAGAAAAGCTACCATTGCCAGGGGACAATCGTCAAATACTTGATATGATGACAGACAAAATATTTATTTGAAAAAATCCATTTGTATTGGAGAGGGGAAAAAAGTGGTCCGGTTACATTTTGATGTATGGAACGGTTATGTAAAATTCTATTCCGAAACTTGTTTCAAGCGTTTGTATCGAGTTAGAAGTAAAAGAAGTATTCGCTAGCTTTGTTTTTCCTGTTATTTATTTTGGTCGAAACAGAGACAGCGAATACTACTTTTTCTTCTAACTCGAAACAAACGCTTGAAACAAATTACGGAATACCATTCCAGATTTTACTTGAAAATTTTTTTCAATATGACTAATCGTTTTCGAAAAAAATAGGAAAAAAGTATTCTATTTGTATGTGGGAGGACGGAAGGATTGGTCCAACTGGATTTTCATGTATAGAGGAGTTATGTAACATCATATTTTAAACACATTTCATCTTTATAAATTTTTCGATACGAAGCACAGTTTTCGAGAAAACCGAAAAAAGGTTTACCATTTTTATGGGAGAGGGGGAAAGGAGTGGTCCGATTGGATTTTGATGTATGGATGAGTTATGCAAAATTCTATTCTAAACACATTTTGTCTTTATAAATTTTTCGATATGACTCACCGTTTTCGAGAAAATTGTAGAAAACTGTTATGTTTGTATAAGGTTGGGGGGGTGGAATGGTCTAATTTTGCCCGTTCAAGAACTTAGTCTAGCCATTTACGAGAAACGTAACTGTACAAAATTTCAAGTCTCTAGCGCAATCCTATCGAAAGTTATGGTTTTCACGGACAGACGGACGGACAGACTTAAATCTACCCCTCCCCTTGCCTTTAAACCCCTCTCCTGCTATCTTCTGAACCATAAGAGCAATTTCAACATGGTTTGCGCCATTAGGTAGATTTTCTTCCAATGAAAGTTTTTGAGTACTAAAATCTGACTCTTTTCTTGCCTCCCTGTGAACCCCTCTGCTGTTGTCTTCTGAGTCGGTGGAGTATTTTGAACACGGTTTTCGCCATTAACTTTTACTACAATTAAGGCCCGTCATATGACTGCAATCTTGGTAGGAATTTCGCAAGCCTACAGACAACTTTCGATTCGACGACTTTTCAAGTTGATCACCTTACGTGAAGCGATCTACTTGAAAAGTCGTCGAATTGAAAGTTTTCTGTGTCATTACGGAATTTCTACCAAAATTGCAGTCACCCGTCACATGTCGGGCTTTAATTCTAGTTTTTAAATGTTATTTAGATTTTTTTGTGATTTAATGTCTTTTTTTTTGGTAATAAAAACATGTTTAAAACTCGTATCCAGAGTTTTTTTTATTGAATATTTATCTCTACCCTGAAAAATGATATTGTGCTAAATTTGTCCGTAAATCCTTCTTTAAAGCTTGGAAAATCAATGTCTAATGGCGAATTCGAATCACAGATCTAGAGCATGCTCTACTCTGGAGTCGAATAAAATACCGAATGAAAAGTAACGATTACTTCCCCAAAAGTAACGAATGAGTTTCGGAACATAAAAAAAACGAACTCAGACCATCACTAGAAAATCGTGATATATCGTTGTTTCCTGCCTTCTCTGATTGATTTCCGTTGTCGAAGGGCGTTTTACACTTTCTTATAGTGATTAAATTTGGTTGAAGGGTATGATTTATTACCTCGTTGTCCCCCACATTTATTTAAAACCAGGTTTTGGATCTGAGAAAGTGTGACACCCTGCCTTATTTAAAATTAAAGTTGCATAAAAATAATAAGGATTGTTTATTCTTTTGTCCTTTAAAAATTATAATAAATATATTCATCGAACTATTTTCTTTTTAAAAGCTTTTATTTTAAAAGCTTTTATTTAGCTTGCCTTCGTGTCTGTCTGTTTGTCTGTCTGTCAGATCAAATCTTCCAATCAAATTTTGACCCACTTCTACTCATCCGATTCACTTGAAATTTTTACACACATACGTTACTCCGATGACAATACAATATTTTCTCTACTTCGTCCTTGTAAGGACAAAGGTGATGGCCCAATAGAAGCTTTGCTTGCTTCGCTTGCTTTACTCGGTTTGACAGCTGAATTAAATTCCGTGTTTCCTTATGGGAGCTGGCCCAATACAAAAGCGGTTAAAGCAAAGACAAGCAAGCAAAGCTTCGATTTGAGCAATTCTCAATTAGACGCTTTGCTTTATGCGCTTTGACCGTTCTGACAATTTATTTTTTCACCTAATCGATGGAATAAAACACAACTAGGAGACAAAATACGTGATAAATGCTTTATAAATTAATTTTTGTTAAAATGTTTGCACAATCTTTTTTTCCACTCAGATTATATAAATTTAATATGTCAAAGCGTTCATAGCAAAGCGTACATTGGGCCTAGAGTAGCTTTGCTTGCTTTGATCGCCTGAAGCATTTGAGCAAAGCAAAGCAAGCGAAGCAAGCAAAGCTTCTATTGGACCATCACCTTAAGGGAAGGTCCTGTGAGGATAACGTGATTATCCTTTTTTCCAAATTTTCCGGAAAAAAATCTATTCTGGGGGTTTTTGAGGTCGCTGAATCCGAATCTGTCATCAAAAAATATGTAAGGAAAACGGAAGGTCCTGTAAGGATAACGTGATTATCCTTTTTTCCAAATTTTCCGGAAAAGAATCTATTCTGGGGGTTTTTGAGGTCGCTGAATCCGAATCTGTCATCAAAAAGTATGTAAGGATAACGGAAGGTCCTGTAAGAATAACGTGATTATCCTTTTCTCCAAATTTTCCGGAAAAAAATATATTCTGCGGGTTTTGGGGTTCGTTGAATACGATTCTCAAGTAAGGATATATATTCGAAGACTAAAAAAAAACAAAATAAAAAAAATAAAAAAAATAAAAAAAAAATTAAAAAAAAAAGCTTTTATTAAAAAAAATGCACTAAAAAGAAAAAAATAATTTTCTGGACGCTGTGTATCACAAATATAAAAGCTTTTAAAAGCGAGATAAAGCATAAAACAATAAAATAAACATTTATCTCGCTTTTTAAAAGCTTTTATATTTGTGATACACAGCCTCCAGAAAATTATTTTTTTCTTTTTAGTGCATTTTTTTTAAATAAAAGCTTTTTTTTAAAATTTTTTTTTTAATTTTTTTTGTTTTTGACAACCTGTTTTCGACTCCTGTCCTCATCATTTTTGCCCTACACATGGACCGGCTTTCTTATAAAAAGCCAGAAATAAAACGAGTTGTCGTCACAAACTGATGTAAATATTGGTTCCTTTCAATCACATAAGTATATTTAGCTACCTTAAGTTTCACAACTACTAAATATTTTACGCATTCACAAAAATTGTCGTCGGTTTTATGTCAGAGTCCTTTTTATTTCATGGAAATAGAATGTGATAAGCAGTAAAAATTTGTTATAAACAAACACCGAACAGATGGCAGAATGTATATTTATTTGCGAGGAATATACAGTTTGCTAAAGTGTGGAAGGGACGAGGAAGATTACATAAAAGTAATTCGATGTTTCAATCTCTCATGGGCATAAATAATTTCGTCGGATACAACATAGAACTTCTCATAATATCGTCATATTGTCTTGTCGTCCAATAGCAGAGAGAACGGCCCCAAAAAAGTATGAAAAATAATAATATAAAAAAAAATAGGAAAATACGAGAAAAAGTTTGTTGAAAATGAGAAAAATGGCTATCAAACCGAACACAATACAAGCAGCATTATGAAATTTTCTTCCCGTGGATACATTTTTATTTAAAAAGAGAGAAACAAAACTGTGAGACAGACAATATAGCCATAAACCACCATAAGGTTCACATCATCGTTTCATTTTATTTTTACGCTTCTTTATTATTTAAGGTGTTTTTTTTCCGTAAAAATAAAATAATATTACATAAAACCAGACTCGTTACTGTGCCGGAAAACCAAGCAAAACAGCAAGGAGGAAAAGAGATTCCCTTTTTTCAGTTTCTAGCAACATTTATTTTTTTTTTTTGTTTTTTTTTTTTTGTTTTTTTTTTCAGCTCTTAAAGGTTTCAAAGCGTTTAATATCCCAAGACTTTATGCGCACATCCTTAATACACTCTTGGTCTCCACCCTTAACACAAACTGAATAATTTATGATCTTCCGGAATACTTTTGGAATTTCGGGGGGTTTTTTTTTTGTTTCTCCATTCAGTTCAAAGGTTCATGCGTGATGGTGTGTAACTTTTTTTTTCTCCATTTGACCAACTGAATCTCGTCTTTTTTGGGTAAAAGTAAATATCTAGATGGAAGTTAGTCAGATAGTAATCTATTACTTTTATGTTTCAGTAGCCAACTGTCTGGACTAAGGACACGGGATAATGGACAACTGTTGAGAAAATTGAACGGGAAGGGATTTAGCTTTTTATAAACTGATTTTAAGTGAAATAAAATCCTTAGTCCGGTATTACATTTTTTTTATAATTCAGAAAAATGGCCAAACAACAGAATTTGACTGAAAAGAAAATTCGCCATTTTGGATTGTCCATTTTGAGGTTTCAAATTTCGTCCTTGATTGCTTTGGAGTTCAATTCTTTTTCGTTGTGGGCCAATCTGGGCAATAGTGAAGACTGGATCAACCTATGTTGTAAGGTACCGGATATAACACAAGAGGGGGATACAAAGCAAGGAGTTGGTCTCGAATATAGTGGGAGAAAATGTTCTTCGGGCATATCTTGTGCAATTATGAAAACCGGATCGAAATTCCTTGAGAAATTTGGAATGTGGCGGAAGAGGGGGTGCACAAAAAACGGGGAGAGTGGATTTAAGTGTGCTAAAATAGTTTGTTTGAAGTGACCTGCACTGTAGTGATAACCGGATCAAAATTTCTTCAACGATTCAGAAGATAGCAGGAGAGGGGTTGAGCAGAATGGGGGAACTTTGAATTATCGAGCCTTTAACGATTCTCGTGTTACTAAGAACCGCCATATGAAAACACGGTCTCAATTTTTGTTTAATTTTTTATTTCAATGTCTTTTCCATGTGTTATTTGCAGAGAACGGACGAGCTTCGAAAATTACACTGGAATATACAGATTTCACCACACTTTTCTTGATTCTTAATTAAAACATAACAAAAACTATAATTACCAATCTGGCAATCATTGAAAAACCGTATGGTGATATGGCATTGTTCGAAGTTTAAGTAAACGGGGAACAGTTGTATCAAAATTCCACTTTGAAGTCAAACTTTTCAATAAGATTTTTTAAAATTTATTCTAATCGAATTTTGATGTATGGAAGATTTTTGTTGAATCTTATCCTAAATAACTTTTGTTCTTGGACTTTTTTGATAAGATGCACCGTTTTCGAGATATTTGCAAAAAACGTTTTCGTTCGTATGGGGGCCATTTTTGCCCATTAACGAACTTAGCCTCGCATTTTACGAAAAACGGATCTGCGTAAAATTTCAAGTCTCTAGCTCAATCCGTGCGCCCGCAATCCGCGCCGCAGACTGACGAACGGACGGACATGCATAATTCAATTTTTTTTATCATTCTAAACACACTGGTGTAACTCATTTTTGTGTGTGATGACGTGGCGTTACAAACGGTAGGGCAAATTTAATACAGGTATCCCTCGAGTTACGCGGTACTTGAGTTACGCGGAAAAAAATTGCGGCATTGCTCGAGTTACGCGGCACGGTTTTGGAAGATTTTTTTATTAAAAAAGAAAATATTGTAATTATATATGAATGTTTTCATATAATTGGTATGTATTGTTTTGCACTAATCCTGAGTCTCCACTTACGCGGTTTCGACTTACACGGAACCAATTAACCGCGTAACTCGAGGGATACCTGTATAGGTATACCCTTTGGTTTCACCATACGGGTATAAAAATTGATTAATTTATCGGGTCTTAAGTTGTTGTCGACAAATCACTTGTCAAAGCTCTTTCGATCATTTCCCAAGGTGTACAATGAATGGAAATGAAAAACTTTCATTGAAACACCAACTTATATATTTTTTCATTTATGATAAATGAATTATATTAGTAAATACTACCTGGCGCTTTTTAATATCAAACTTTAAAAGATAGTCTTTAAAATACAGTAACAAGAAAATGTATTGCGAAAAAAAAACACCTACAAACCGTTTGAAAATCTGAAAATGATAGATTTTTTGTTTTTTTTTTTTGCAAAAAAGCATAGCTTTGGTAAATTACTATTGTTAAATAAAATACACAAAAACACAACTGTTGTCGTATTAGCTGTTTAAATAACGTTTAAATTCCCTGTAATTTATTAGGGAAAATTCTGTTATTTATGAGTTGGCAGAGAAAACGCATAACTGGGAAATTTAAATGTTATTAGCATCATTTATAGAACAAACAAAAAGTATAATTTTTAATAAGAATAGAAGAAACGGAAATAATTAGTATAATTAATTTAATTTCTTAGAAATACGATTATATCAGTAATAAAAACACAATTCACGGCAATAAATTGAAAGGAAAACGATGGATAAGGTCGTTTCGAGTTGATGCTACCAGACGCGATGCTTTCGTGGTATATTAAAAAAAAATAAACATTAAAAGGGGGTGGAATTTTCATCTATATTAAAAAAAAGGAAATATTTTTCGTCATTAAAGTTGGATTAAAGTCCATAATATCTAACGTCAAAAGATATAAAAAAAAACATTACCATTCGAGATATACGTAATTTGAAAGTAGATAGAAGGGGATTGTGGAAATAATGATAGAAATTTAAAATTATGAGCATAGACTGCCATAGGATAAAAATGCCCCTAAAAAGACGTTCAATCCTTTTTTTTTTAAACAAATTGACATATTTTTTAAATTTTAAATCAAAGATTTTTTTTTTTAAAACAAGAATTTTTTTTTTAAATCAAAGATTTTTTTTAAATCAAAGATTTGTTTTAAATCAAAGATTTTTTTACGTTACAACAAAAATAATGCAAACATTTAGGGTATTCACAATCCTCTTTTAATTTTCGTTATTCGGTATTTTCGGTAATATTAAAAGACTGAAAATATTCTGCTGTGAACATCCCACAGCACAGATTTGAGAACAGCGCTTTTATTTGATACGTGACCAAATCATGAACTGCAAATTTGATTGTAAAATATGTCACATACCTTTAAATCCATGTTTGATGTATTCTTTTGAATTTCTATTGTGGCAACGGCTATCAAAATTGAAAAAAATTGCAGTCCGATGAGATAACTAGCGAGAAAATTTGACAACTAAAAACATTATTAGCGCCACTCGCGGTTGATTCTTGATACCGAATACCGAGGCTGAAAAACACGACTCGAGGCATGTATACAATTACCGAATCCGGTAATTCATTTTTACATGAACCAAGTTACCGTCTCGGTAAAAATCTGTTAAATTTGACTGAATTACCGAGCGGTAAATTTACTCGCAATTTAAAAGAGGACTGTGAATACCCTGATCTTATTTAATTTTCGATTTTTTTTGAAAAAAATTTTTGTGACCCACGGTTAAAAGTTTTTAATCCGCGAAAATTTGTTGTGATCACAACATAGTGATCAACACAAAACTTTCCTCTGCAATATTTAGTTTCGGAAAGAATATGTAAAAATTTTTTTTTTAAATATCTTGAGAACACGTTGAGCGGCACGTTCCCACCGGTGAGCATTTTAATTTTCCAACAGAGGACCAAGTGACCACCGGTGGTCATTATTGGATGTCGATGGTGGTACAACGTGACCACCCGTGGACATACTACTTGTTTCATTTCGAGACATCGTGACCACCAGTGGGAAGCTTTTACATATATTTAGCTTTGAGAAATCTAAAGTTTAGTCCCAGGATGACATCTTCATAATTTTACCTGAAACGGATTTCGTACTGATCAGAAAGTTGCTATTTGGCCCCCTTCTCGAGTTGGTCTCCGTCGTGAATACAATACTTTCCCTCTATAGAAGAGGAAAGTATGAACTAAAGGGTGGATAGTAAATTATGGGAAAAAATAACAAATTCATTCATTTCTGTATTGTAAAAAAGATTTATGTTAAAATATTTCCATGTGGTGCAAAGTAATTTATACCATGTGACGTAAATTTCCAGTAAACTACAAAAATTGCATTGGGCCAAAAAAGATTTAATAATGATTTACGGGAAAAGTTTTTTAATTTTCAGGGAAAACGGTTTTTCTACCAAGTCAACCACTTTTATTTGGAGTAATTTACGGTACTTTTGGTAGCAAAAGCTCAAAAATCCTGTCGTCACTATTAAGTTCTATTCTATTAAGTTTTTTGCGCGTAAATTTTCTCGAAAAAAAAAAGTTTTAAAATATGGGGAAAATCTAGTTTACAAACTAATTAAATTTAAATTTATTTTCAAATAATGTAATAGCATTAAAATTAAGAATTCTCTAAGCACACGTAATAAAGTTGGAGATTTTTATTACCTTTGTCGGAAAAACCTCGTAAAAATTTGAAGAAAAAAAATCATTTGATAAATTGTAAAGTAGAATTTTCCTCTCAAGTTCATTTGAATGGGAAATTTTATGTAGATTATACTCGTATATAAATAAATAGCTAAATTACATACTAGGGTTGTGGGAAAAATGGCGAAAAAAATGGTTAGAAAATTTATTCGGTTACTCACATGAATAGGCAGCCAACAGACTGCAAATGCTAAAACAACAACTACAACCATTCTGGTGACCCTGCGTTTTCCTTTCCTGTAAAGAAAAATCATGAAATAGGAAAATTATTTGAATGTTTGAAGAAATTCTGCCAATTTATGAATCATGGCTTCCATCTCGTTTAAAATTCAATTTTATGAAATGTGTTTTCAATGAAAATAATATAGGCACAAAAAATATACATACAAAATCGAATATTTTAACATACATCGAAATATGCATATATATTATACGTACTTGGATACAGATACATTTTTTTTATACGATCAAAAAGGAGAACTGATATGATTTTTTTCTTGTGCATGAAATTTTTTTTCATGCGGTTTCTTGGTACACTTATTGCCAAGGAAAATTATTTATTTATTCATTTTTTGTGTGTGTCTTTTTATGTTTTTCATGTTCGAATTGTCGTCAATAACCCATAATTCATTTGCATAAAAAACCCCAGGGTAGACGGTGCAGAGGTTTATGCTTTTTATATGATTGGCAACAAATATTCGAAGGACATTCCTGGAATTTGTTTTGATGAAGTATAATTCCATTTCACATTTTTTTTATGTAATCACGTCAGAAAAAAGTAACTCAATTGGACAGTGGAAAATTCAAATAACTTTTTTTATACTTGTATTATATAAAATTCCAGATGAACAAAAAAAATTTTCAATTAAATTTTAGTTTGTTTAACATGAAAGCTTTGAAATTGTACCTTATTAAATTTTGAATAGAGTTGGTTTTCCTTTGTTTTTTGTAAACTCATACGAATAAAAAATTTCATTACTAAAGGTTGCCAAATTTTTATAACTTGAATTGTTTTCACGACTCACGAAAATTGTGTAACCAAAATTTAAATAAAATACTTTTATTTATATCTATAAGATTTTTTTTAGCTTCAGCGTAGGCGTAACAAAGCAATAGGCAATAGACATGGGTAACGCAGCGCTGCGTTGCGCCATTGCGTACTGCGCTATGTGCGCTGATACGCGAATAAAATATTTAGTAGCGCAATAGCGCACATAACGCAAACGAGTCAAACGAAACAACTTGGTTATTGAGCCAACTGTTGGGGAAATTTTTACATATGTATTCAATACGATAGAGGGGAAATATCGCCTTGTCTTGCTTTCTCGCATATTGACTTATAGACAAGCCCAAAAATACAATTTCTTGTTATGTACATATTCTCTTTTCATGGGTCTTGTTAGCGCAGTAACTCAACTCAGCACTGTATCCCATGTCTATTGTAAATACATATGATACACAGCGCAGTATTTAGTTATTTTGTTTGTTCCTCCTCTTGATCGAAAAATTGACTGTTTCACACAACGAATTGACAGCGCGGCAAAAAAGCGCAGCCATAATGACGATGGTTCCAACCGGTGCGCCATATGGCACAATTGCGTTAACGCACTGCGCTGATACAGTGTACTGCGCTTGCGCTACTGTATCAGCGCACGAAATTTTACTGCGTTACCCATGTCTAATAGGCAATAGATACGGTTTTTTGCAGTTTTTAAAAGCTTTTATTTAGGTTGTTTTTTTGTGTGTTTGTTTGTTTGTTTATCTGTCAGGGTCAAATCTTGTGATTTAATTTTTAACTGACTTCATACATTACTTGATATTTCGATTGACTTGAAATTTCGCATACATAGGGGAGACTGGGGTGTTCTGGACCGCATTTTCATTTTGGCTAAAAACTCGCAAAAAAATAACTTTTTCTGAAAATTTCAAAGCTTGAATTTGTAGTACGATAAATAACCTTTCTTTGGGTCACAGCAGTTCGGTCAAATTGTATTAAATTATACAAGTTTTATCAGTTGGTGCAAAAATGGCGTTTTTGCGATTTTGAAAAATCTCGGGGTATTGTGGACCACTTTGTAAATCGATTAAAAATGGAAAAATGTGAAAATGAAAATCAGTCCGAAACGCAATGTTCGCAAGTCCAGTAAATTGCAGTCATTCCGGAGCATCCCAAGTGAACAGCTCGATCGCACACGTTGCAATGGATGGTATTTCGGCGGTTCATTTTTTTTGGCATATTTTTCTTACAAATTATGCAGAAATCGATGTATTCTTCCACCTCACAATAGGTTGAAGATGGTTGTTTCTTCTGTGATGTCTTCGATTTGACACGATCTTTTTGCTTTTTCGATTATGGTTTATCACCTTTTCTCTCCAATCTCTTTCGCTTCATATCAGCCTTCTCACGAAGGTCATTTACATCCTCTGGCGATGTCAAAACGGCCGATTTAGAAACTAGCTTGTATACCCGTCGTTGCCGAGTTATGCTTTTTGTCTAAATTTTAGAATACGAAGAAAACCGGAAAGAACTTAAAAACTTTCTAATAGGTCTATGTTGGGGCTGGACCCCCGACAAACATCTATGCCAAATTTCAGGTCAATCGGTTCAGTAGTTTCCCCACGAAAGAGTAACATAGAGGGAAAACTAAGTTTCGAAATCACTTTACCCCCTCCCCTTACTCCCCCCACCCCTCGCGCTCCTTTTCCGTATGCCAATGTTGGAACCAGAACTACAACAGACACTCATGCCAAATTTCAAGACAATCGGTTCAGCCGTTTTTGCGTGAAAGAGGAACAGACAGACAGACAGACAGACACCAACTCATTTTTTTTTATATATTAGTATGATTGCCGAAAATCTAATGCTGTGTTTTTGCATGAAAAAACACTTATATGCATCAAATACACGAAGTTTGCTTGTCAAATGTCAAGAATTGAGTGGTCCATAATTCCCCGACAAAAGTGGTCCACAATTCCCCGAATCCTCTTTTTTACAATATGGCAGCTATTAGTAACACAATGCAAACTTCATGCAAAATTTCCTGTCAGTGTTGAATGCTTAAGGCTCCGCGAATATTATCAATATATTTACTTGAGTTGATTCTCGAAAAATGTGGTTAAATTTAAGCGAAACACAAAGTGAAAAAAAAAATTTCGAAGTATCACTTTTCTATTTGCTATCGAAGCGAGGTGATAGTGCGTATACACAAGTCGAGTACTGTTAGGAAAATTAGCTTAACATGAGGCAAACTGATTACAGTTATTTGCAGCTACCAACCACTACTAGGGGAAAAAAAATGACGCTGGTCCGCAATTCCCCGTGGTCCAGAATACCCCAGTCTCCCCTACGTAACTCCGGTAAAAATAAAATATTTTTACTACTTCGTCCTTGTAAGGATAACGGAAGGTCCTATAAGGATGACGTGACTATCGATTTCCTCAAATTCGCAGGAAAAAATCTCAATTGGTGGCTTTTGTGGTCGCTGAGTCTGTTTCTGGCGTTAAAATATCTCTAAGCACAACGAAAGGTCCTGTAAGGATAACGTGATTATTCTTTCCTTCAAATATTCAGGAAAAAATCTCAGTTGGTGATGTTTGGGCTCGTTGAGTTCCCACTTTTCCATCCTCGGCGTTACAGCTTTCGAAGAGCCTTGGCCGCCTCAAGTGAGGTTTCATAACAATTTCTTCCCTGCTTTCGCCCCTACAGTTTTACATGGATTGCGAACCATGGATGAATTACAACCTTTGTAAGGTTTTTACGTTGCAACCCATCAACAGCAGAGGCCGTGATAGCAATCTAGACCGATGATGTCGTTAGCACCAATCAGTAACTACCACTACTAATTTCGTAAAGCAAGTTGAATTGACTTGAATCCCAGCGTGCGACAGTCGGGAATTGAACCACCGACCTCCGCAATACGGATCAAGTACTTTACCACTTGAGCTACGCTGGCTGAGTTTAATTCTGATGTTAAAAAGTCTGTAAGGATAATAGAAGGTCTGTAAGGAGAACGTGATTATCGTTTGTCTCAAATTTTCCGGAAAAAAATCTCATCTGGTAGTTTCTTGGGGTCGCTGAGTTTGATTCTGATTTTAAAAAGTCTGTAAGGATAATAAAAGGTCTGTAAGGAGAACGTGATTATCGTTTGTCCCAAATTTTCCGGAAAATAATCTCATCTCGTGGTTTCTTGGGGTCGCTGAGTTTGATTCTGATATTAAAAAGTCTGTAAGGATAATAGAAGGTCTGTAAGGAGAACGTAATTATCAACCGACACGGCCAACACGGTTAGCGTAGTTTGCAGTCAAATTGCTAATACAGCAGAGACGTAAACCAAGTACCGTTACAATCTACGCTCGAACTCATGCACCGAAATTGAAAAGCCAGTCCCGCTTTTGACAATGGACGACACAGTTTGTCCAGATGAGTAAATTTAGGTTTTCTCTCTAATATTTATTGTTTTTTGTCAAAAATACTTTAAAAACATAATAAAATTCTGATTTGAAAATGTCGTCTGCAATCGCTTCTTTACACAAGTTGTCCTTATTTCGCATAGAGATTTAACCTATCTAAGGTTTGTCAACATTTATAACAACTCGACACAATTTCAACAAAAGTGTCTTAGCGAATGTTCATAAAACGGATAATATTAAAAAAGATTTGTTACTCGGGGTTTTAGAACATACACCAGAAACAAGTGATTTCTTTGGATTTTCTTACCTTGACTCCGCCGATGGTTTACAGCCGGGCGCACCTTTCCACAGTCGTGCCAACATTCCCATGTATAAAAAGCATATCAACGTCAGCGGCACTACGTAGGATGACAGGAAGAATGAGACCTGTTGAAAAAGAGGATTTTTATTACACAAAACGAAGAGAGAGGAATAAAAATCTACTCCTTTAATGTGTACTGTGTAAGGATATTAAGGATATTTAAATGTACGTGTGTGTGTGTGTGTGTGTGTGTGTGTGTGTGTGTGTTTAGTTAAGGTTTCTAGAAATCCGCTTTTCCCATAAATCTAGGAATATGTGAGATAATATATTTACATTTACAGAATTATTGCATTGCTAATTATGTTTACAGACGAGGTAATGAGAGGATAAAGGATTCTTATGTAAACAGATAATCATGTTCTTCTTAAACATTTAACTGTGGCAACAGCTTCCAGTTATATACGAAATACTTGTTATCATCTTAAGTTCTCTTTTTCTTCAAAAATATACCCATTGAGAATTATGTACGGTGACGCCTAGAGTGAAGATTTTCTATATTTTTTTTTCTTTGGAACCGTACATACTTTGGGCACAAATGGAATGAGTATAAAGAACGACAAACCGTGGATGAAAGACCTTTAAGGCGTCATAATTAAGATAATGTAATCAACATTCTAATATTGGTCTTAATGAGATAATATTTCATTTGCATCATTCAGATATACGGCTGAGATAACAAATTATTTTCACACCTTTTTTACATAAAAGAATTATAACCAACCAGGTGAAAAATCCTTGTCGTCAGTCGTATTTGGAGAATTTTGTCGCCTTTTGTTTCGATGTTTTCCGTTTTATTTATTCGTAAGTTTTCTTGTTTCTAGTTTTTGCAAAAGAAAAATATAGAAGGTTTAATGCTGATGTCTGAATCTTGATGTTGATTTAATTACATCGTTCACAACTCAATGAGAATCTTGACAACGAAATGCTACAGTTTTACTTCAGAACAGAGTAAAACTTCTACTTACAAATTTTTGTATCCACTAATAGTCACTTATTGCAGTTGAATGGTTTTATTTTATGTCATAGAAAGTTTCATTGAAGATTTTGGCGTGGTAATTACCACGGAAGAGTGACAAGAGAAACTTGGAATTCATTATAAAAGAACTCATTTTTACAGGCTTGTGCTGAATAGCAAAAATATTTCCGAGGCCTTTTCCACCCCGGAAATATTTTTCTCGAATTTTTAGAGGCTTGTTCTTAGTAGGAAAAATATTTCCGAGACCTTTTTTATCCGGGAAATATTTTTCTCGAACTTTTAGAGGCTTTTTCTTAGTGGAAAAAATATTTCCGAGACCTTTTCTATTCGGGAAATATTTTTCTCGAATTTTTAGAGGTTCGTTCTAAATAAGAAAAATATTTCCAATACCTTTTCCACTCGGGAAATACTTTTCTCGAATTTTTAGAGGCTTTTTCTTAGCAGGAAAAATATTTCCAAGACCTTTTCCACACGGGAAATATTTTTCTCGAGTTTTTAGAGGCTTGTTCTTAGTAGGAAAAATATTTCTGAGACCTTTTCCATCCGGGAAATATTTTTCTCGAGTTTTTAGAGGCTTGTTCTAACTGGGAAAAATATTTCTGAGACCTTTTCCATTCGGGAAATATTTTTCTCGAATTTTTGGAGGCTTGTTCTTAGTGGAAAAAATATTTCCGAGACCTTATCCACCCGGGAAATATTTTTCTCGAATTTTTAAAGGCTTGTTCTTAGTAGGAAAAATATTTTCCAGACTTTTCCATCCGTGAAATATTTTTCTCGAATTTTTAGAGGCTTTTTCTAAGCAGGAAAAATATTTCCAAGACCTTTTCCACACGGGAAATATTTTTCTCGAGTTTTTAGAAGCTTGTTCTTAGTAGGAAAAATATTTTCCAGACCTTTTCCACCCGGGAAATATTTTTCTCGAATTTTTAAGGGCTTGTTCTTAGTAGGAAAAATATTTCCAAGACCTTTTCCATTCGGGAAATATTTTTCTCGAGTTTTTAGAAGCTTGTTCTTAGTAGGAAAAATATTTCCGAGACCTTTTCCACCCCGGAAATATTTTTCTCGAATTTTTAGATGCTTGTTCTTAGTAGGAAAAATATTTCCGAGACCTTTTTTATCCGGGAAATATTTTTCTCGAATTTTTAGAGGCTTCTTCTTAGTAGGAAAAATATTTCCGAGACCTTTTCCACCCGCGAAATATTTTTCTCGAATTTTTAGAGGCTTGTTCTTAATAAGAAAAATATTTTCAATACCTTTTCCACCCGGGAAATATTTTTCTCGAATTTTTAGAGGCTTTTTCTTAGTGGAAAAAATATTTCCGAGACCTTTTCTATTCGGGAAATATTTTTCTCGAATTTTTAGAGCCTTGTTCTTAGTGGAATAAATATTTTCCAGACTTTTCCATCCGTGAAATATTTTTCTCGAATTTTTAGAGGCTTTTTCTAAGCAGGAAAAATATTTCCAAGACCTTTTCCACACGGGAAATATTTTTCTCGAGTTTTTAGAAGCTTGTTCTTAGTAGGAAAAATATTTTCCAGACTTTTCCATCCGTGAAATATTTTTCTCGAATTTTTAGAGGCTTTTTCTTAGCAGGAAAAATATTTCCAAGACCTTTTCGACACGGGAAATATTTTTCTCGAGTTTTTAGAGGCTTGTCCTTAGTAGGAAAAATATTTCCAAGACCTTTTCCACTCGGAAAATATTTTTCTCGAATTTTTAGAGGCTTGTTCTTAATAGGAAAAATATTTCCAAGACCTTTTCCACTCGGGAAATATTTTTATCGAATTTTTAGAGGCCTGTTCTTAGTAGGAAAAATATTTTCCAGACCTTTTCCACCCGGGAAATATTTTTCTCGAATTTTTAAAGGCTTGTTCTTAGTAGGAAAAATATTTCCAAGACCTTTTCCATTCGGGAAATATTTTTCTCGAGTTTTTAGAAGCTTGTTCTTAGTAGGAAAAATATTTCCGAGACCTTTTCCACCCCGGAAATATTTTTCTCGAATTTTTAGATGCTTGTTCTTAGTAGGAAAAATATTTCCGAGACCTTTTTTATCCGGGAAATATTTTTCTCGAATTTTTAGAGGCTTCTTCTTAGTAGGAAAAATATTTCCGAGACCTTTTCCACCCGCGAAATATTTTTCTCGAATTTTTAGAGGCTTGTTCTTAATAAGAAAAATATTTTCAATACCTTTTCCACCCGGGAAATATTTTTCTCGAATTTTTAGAGGCTTTTTCTTAGTGGAAAAAATATTTCCGAGACCTTTTCTATTCGGGAAATATTTTTCTCGAATTTTTAGAGCCTTGTTCTTAGTGGAATAAATATTTCCGAGATCTTTTCTATTCGGGAAATATTTTTCTCGAATTTTTAGAGACTTGTTCTTAGCAGGAAAAATATTTCTGAGACCTTTTCTAAGCGGGAAATATTTTTTTCGAATTTTTAGAGGCTTGTTCTGAGTAGGAAAAATATTTCCGAGACCTTTTCCACCCAAGAAATATTTTCCTTGAATTTTTAGAGGCTTGTTCTTAGTAGGAAAAATATTTCCGAGGCCTTTTCCACCCAAGAAATATTTTTCACGAATTTTTAGAGGCTTGCTCTGAGTAGGAAAAATATTTCCGAGACCTTTTCCACCGGGGAAATATTTTTCTCCAATTTTTAGAGGCTTGCTCTGAGTAGGAAAAATATTTCCGAGACCTTTTCCACCGGGGAAATATTTTTCTCAAATTTTTAGAGGCTTTTTCTTAGTGGAAAAAATATTTCCGAGACCTTTTCTATTCGGGAAATATTTTTCTCGAATTTTTAGAGGTTCGTTCTAAATAAGAAAAATATTTCCAATACCTTTTCCACTCGGGAAATACTTTTCTCGAATTTTTAGAGGCTTTTTCTTAGCAGGAAAAATATTTCCAAGACCTTTTCCACACGGGAAATATTTTTCTCGAGTTTTTAGAGGCTTGTTCTTAGTAGGAAAAATATTTCTGAGACCTTTTCCATCCGGGAAATATTTTTCTCGAGTTTTTAGAGGCTTGTTCTAACTGGGAAAAATATTTCTGAGACCTTTTCCATTCGGGAAATATTTTTCTCGAATTTTTGGAGGCTTGTTCTTAGTGGAAAAAATATTTCCGAGACCTTATCCACCCGGGAAATATTTTTCTCGAATTTTTAAAGGCTTGTTCTTAGTAGGAAAAATATTTTCCAGACTTTTCCATCCGTGAAATATTTTTCTCGAATTTTTAGAGGCTTTTTCTAAGCAGGAAAAATATTTCCAAGACCTTTTCCACACGGGAAATATTTTTCTCGAGTTTTTAGAAGCTTGTTCTTAGTAGGAAAAATATTTTCCAGACCTTTTCCACCCGGGAAATATTTTTCTCGAATTTTTAAAGGCTTGTTCTTAGTAGGAAAAATATTTCCAAGACCTTTTCCATTCGGGAAATATTTTTCTCGAGTTTTTAGAAGCTTGTTCTTAGTAGGAAAAATATTTCCGAGACCTTTTCCACCCCGGAAATATTTTTCTCGAATTTTTAGATGCTTGTTCTTAGTAGGAAAAATATTTCCGAGACCTTTTTTATCCGGGAAATATTTTTCTCGAATTTTTAGAGGCTTCTTCTTAGTAGGAAAAATATTTCCGAGACCTTTTCCACCCGCGAAATATTTTTCTCGAATTTTTAGAGGCTTGTTCTTAATAAGAAAAATATTTTCAATACCTTTTCCACCCGGGAAATATTTTTCTCGAATTTTTAGAGGCTTTTTCTTAGTGGAAAAAATATTTCCGAGACCTTTTCTATTCGGGAAATATTTTTCTCGAATTTTTAGAGCCTTGTTCTTAGTGGAATAAATATTTTCCAGACTTTTCCATCCGTGAAATATTTTTCTCGAATTTTTAGAGGCTTTTTCTAAGCAGGAAAAATATTTCCAAGACCTTTTCCACACGGGAAATATTTTTCTCGAGTTTTTAGAAGCTTGTTCTTAGTAGGAAAAATATTTTCCAGACTTTTCCATCCGTGAAATATTTTTCTCGAATTTTTAGAGGCTTTTTCTTAGCAGGAAAAATATTTCCAAGACCTTTTCGACACGGGAAATATTTTTCTCGAGTTTTTAGAGGCTTGTCCTTAGTAGGAAAAATATTTCCAAGACCTTTTCCACTCGGAAAATATTTTTCTCGAATTTTTAGAGGCTTGTTCTTAATAGGAAAAATATTTCCAAGACCTTTTCCACTCGGGAAATATTTTTATCGAATTTTTAGAGGCCTGTTCTTAGTAGGAAAAATATTTTCCAGACCTTTTCCACCCGGGAAATATTTTTCTCGAATTTTTAAAGGCTTGTTCTTAGTAGGAAAAATATTTCCAAGACCTTTTCCATTCGGGAAATATTTTTCTCGAGTTTTTAGAAGCTTGTTCTTAGTAGGAAAAATATTTCCGAGACCTTTTCCACCCCGGAAATATTTTTCTCGAATTTTTAGATGCTTGTTCTTAGTAGGAAAAATATTTCCGAGACCTTTTTTATCCGGGAAATATTTTTCTCGAATTTTTAGAGGCTTCTTCTTAGTAGGAAAAATATTTCCGAGACCTTTTCCACCCGCGAAATATTTTTCTCGAATTTTTAGAGGCTTGTTCTTAATAAGAAAAATATTTTCAATACCTTTTCCACCCGGGAAATATTTTTCTCGAATTTTTAGAGGCTTTTTCTTAGTGGAAAAAATATTTCCGAGACCTTTTCTATTCGGGAAATATTTTTCTCGAATTTTTAGAGCCTTGTTCTTAGTGGAATAAATATTTCCGAGATCTTTTCTATTCGGGAAATATTTTTCTCGAATTTTTAGAGACTTGTTCTTAGCAGGAAAAATATTTCTGAGACCTTTTCTAAGCGGGAAATATTTTTTTCGAATTTTTAGAGGCTTGCTCTGAGTAGGAAAAATATTTCCGAGACCTTTTCCACCGGGGAAATATTTTTCTCCAATTTTTAGAGGCTTGCTCTGAGTAGGAAAAATATTTCCGAGACCTTTTCCACCGGGGAAATATTTTTTTCAAATTTTTAGAGGCTTTTTCTTAGTGGAAAAAATATTTCCGAGACCTTTTCTATTCGGGAAATATTTTTCTCGAATTTTTAGAGTCTTGTTTTTAGTAGGAAAAATATTTCCGAGAACTTTTCCACCCGGGAAATATTTTTCTCGAATTTTTAGAGGCTGGTTCTGAGTAGGAAAAATATTTCCGAGACCTTTTCCATCCGGAAAATATTTTTCTCGAATTTTTAGAGGCTTTTTCTTAGTAGGAAAAATATTTCCAAGACCTTTTCCACCAGCGAAATATTTTTCTCGAATTTTTAGAGGCTTGTTCCGAGTAGGAAAAATATTTCCAAGACCTTTTCCACCCGGGAAATATTTTTCTCGAATTTTAGAAGCTTCTTCTTAGTAGGAAAAATATTTTCCAGACTTTTCCATCCGTGAAATATTTTTCTTGGATTTTTATAGGCTTTTTCTTAGTAGGAAAAATATTTCCGAGACCGTTTCCACTCGGGAAATATTTTGCTCGAATTTTTAGAGGCTTTCTCTGAGTAGGAAAAATATTTCCAAGACCTTTTCCACCCGGGAAATATTTTTCTCGAATTTTTAGAGACTTGTTCTGAGTAGGAAAAATATTTCCAAGACCTTTTCCACCCGGGAAATATTTTTCTCGAATTTTTAGAGGTTTGTTCTAAATAAGAAAAATATTTCCAATACCTTTTCCACTCGGGAAATATTTTTCTCGAATTTTTAGAGGCTTGTTCTTAGTTAAAAAAAATTTTCCGAGACCTTTTCCACTCGGGAAATATTTTTCTCGAATTTTTAGAGGCCTGTTCTTAGTAGGAAAAATATTTCCAAGAACTGTTCCACTCGGGAAATATTTTCCTCGAATTTTTAGAGGCTTGTCGTTAATAGGAAAAATATTTCCAAGACCTTTTCCACTCGGAAAATACTTTTCTCGAATTTTTAGAGGCTTGTTCTTAGTAGGAAAAATATTTCCGAGACCTTATCCACCCGGGAAATATTTTTCTCGAATTTTTGGAGGCTTGTTCTTAGTGGAAAAAATATTTCCGAGACCTTATCCACCCGGGAAATATTTTTCTCGAATTTTTAAAGCTTGTTCTTAGTAGGAAAAATATTTCCGAGACCTTTTCCATTCGGGAAATATTTTTCTCGAGTTTTTAGAGGCTTGTTCTTAATAAGAAAAATATTTTCAATACCTTTTCCACCCGGGAAATATTTTTCTCGAATTTTTAGAGGCTTTTTCTTAGTGGAAAAAATATTTCCGAGACCTTTTCTATTCGGGAAATATTTTTCTCGAATTTTTAGAGCCTTGTTCTTAGTGGAAAAAATATTTCCGAGATCTTTTCTATTCGGGAAATATTTTTCTCGAATTTTAAAAGGCTTGTTTTTAGCAAGAAAAATATTTTCGAGACCTTTTCCACCCGGGAAATATTTTTCTCGAATTTTTAGAGGCTTTTTCTTAGTGGAAAAAATATTTCCGAGACCTTTTCTATTCGGGAAATATTTTTCTCGAATTTTTAGAGTCTTGTTTTTAGTAGGAAAAATATTTCCGAGAACTTTTCCACCCGGGAAATATTTTTCTCGAATTTTTAGAGGCTGGTTCTGAGTAGGAAAAATATTTCCGAGACCTTTTCCATCCGGAAAATATTTTTCTCGAATTTTTAGAGGCTTTTTCTTAGTAGGAAAAATATTTCCAAGACCTTTTCCACCAGCGAAATATTTTTCTCGAATTTTTAGAGGCTTGTTCCGAGTAGGAAAAATATTTCCAAGACCTTTTCCACCCGGGAAATATTTTTCTCGAATTTTAGAAGCTTCTTCTTAGTAGGAAAAATATTTTCCAGACTTTTCCATCCGTGAAATATTTTTCTTGGATTTTTATAGGCTTTTTCTTAGTAGGAAAAATATTTCCGAGACCGTTTCCACTCGGGAAATATTTTGCTCGAATTTTTAGAGGCTTTCTCTGAGTAGGAAAAATATTTCCAAGACCTTTTCCACCCGGGAAATATTTTTCTCGAATTTTTAGAGACTTGTTCTGAGTAGGAAAAATATTTCCAAGACCTTTTCCACCCGGGAAATATTTTTCTCGAATTTTTAGAGGTTTGTTCTAAATAAGAAAAATATTTCCAATACCTTTTCCACTCGGGAAATATTTTTCTCGAATTTTTAGAGGCTTGTTCTTAGTTAAAAAAAATTTTCCGAGACCTTTTCCACTCGGAAAATATTTTTCTCGAATTTTTAGAGGCCTGTTCTTAGTAGGAAAAATATTTCCAAGAACTGTTCCACTCGGGAAATATTTTCCTCGAATTTTTAGAGGCTTGTTGTTAATAGGAAAAATATTTCCAAGACCTTTTCCACTCGGAAAATACTTTTCTCGAATTTTTAGAGGCTTGTTCTTAGTAGGAAAAATATTTCCGAGACCTTATCCACCCGGGAAATATTTTTCTCGAATTTTTGGAGGCTTGTTCTTAGTGGAAAAAATATTTCCGAGACCTTATCCACCCGGGAAATATTTTTCTCGAATTTTTAAAGGCTTGTTCTTAGTAGGAAAAATATTTCCAAGACCTTTTCCATTCGGGAAATATTTTTCTCGAATTTTTGGAGGCTTGTTCTTAGTGGAAAAAATATTTCCGAGACCTTATCCACCCGGGAAATATTTTTCTCGAATTTTTAAAGGCTTGTTCTTAGTAGGAAAAATATTTCCAAGACCTTTTCCATTCGGGAAATATTTTTCTCGAGTTTTTAGAAGCTTGTTCTTAGTAGGAAAAATATTTCCGAGACCTTTTCCACCCCGGAAATATTTTTCTCGAATTTTTAGATGCTTGTTCTTAGTAGGAAAAATATTTCCGAGACCTTTTTTATCCGGGAAATATTTTTCTCGAATTTTTAGAGGCTTCTTCTTAGTAGGAAAAATATTTCCGAGACCTTTTCCACCCGCGAAATATTTTTCTCGAATTTTTAGAGGCTTGTTCTTAATAAGAAAAATATTTTCAATACCTTTTCCACCCGGGAAATATTTTTCTCGAATTTTTAGAGGCTTTTTCTTAGTGGAAAAAATATTTCCGAGACCTTTTCTATTCGGGAAATATTTTTCTCGAATTTTTAGAGCCTTGTTCTTAGTGGAAAAAATATTTCCGAGACCTTTTCTATTCGGGAAATATTTTTCTCGAATTTTAAAAGGCTTGTTTTTAGCAAGAAAAATATTTTCGAGACCTTTTCCACCCGGGAAATATTTTTCTCGAATTTTTAGAGGCTTTTTCTTAGTGGAAAAAATATTTCCGAGACCTTTTCTATTCGGGAAATATTTTTCTCGAATTTTTAGAGTCTTGTTTTTAGTAGGAAAAATATTTCCGAGAACTTTTCCACCCGGGAAATGTTTTTCTCGAATTTTTAGAGGCTGGTTCTGAGTAGGAAAAATATTTCCGAGACCTTTTCCACCCCGGAAATATTTTTCTCGAATTTTTAGATGCTTGTTCTTAGTAGGAAAAATATTTCCGAGACCTTTTTTATCCGGGAAATATTTTTCTCGAATTTTTAGAGGCTTCTTCTTAGTAGGAAAAATATTTCCGAGACCTTTTCCACCCGCGAAATATTTTTCTCGAATTTTTAGAAGCTTGTTCTTAATAAGAAAAATATTTTCAATACCTTTTCCACCCGGGAAATATTTTTCTCGAATTTTTAGAGGCTTTTTCTTAGTGGAAAAAATATTTCCGAGACCTTTTCTATTCGGGAAATATTTTTCTCGAATTTTTAGAGCCTTGTTCTTAGTGGAAAAAATATTTCCGAGACCTTTTCTATTCGGGAAATATTTTTCTCGAATTTTAAAAGGCTTGTTTTTAGCAAGAAAAATATTTTCGAGACCTTTTCCACCCGGGAAATATTTTTCTCGAATTTTTAGAGGCTTTTTCTTAGTGGAAAAAATATTTCCGAGACCTTTTCTATTCGGGAAATATTTTTCTCGAATTTTTAGAGGTTCGTTCTAAATAAGAAAAATATTTCCAATACCTTTTCCACTCGGGAAATATTTTTCTCGAATTTTTAGAGGCTTGTTCTTAGTTAAAAAAAATTTTCCGAGACCTTTTCCACTCGGGAAATATTTTTCTCGAATTTTTAGAGGCCTGTTCTTAGTAGGAAAAATATTTCCAAGAACTGTTCCACTCGGGAAATATTTTCCTCGAATTTTTAGAGGCTTGTTGTTAATAGGAAAAATATTTCCAAGACCTTTTCCACTCGGAAAATACTTTTCTCGAATTTTTAGAGGCTTGTTCTTAGTAGGAAAAATATTTCCGAGACCTTATCCACCCGGGAAATATTTTTCTCGAATTTTTACAGGCTTGTTCTTACTGGGAAAAATATTTCTGAGACCTTTTCCATTCGGGAAATATTTTTCTCGAATTTTTGGAGGCTTGTTCTTAGTGGAAAAAATATTTCCGAGACCTTATCCACCCGGGAAATATTTTTCTCGAATTTTTAAAGGCTTGTTCTTAGTAGGAAAAATATTTCCAAGACCTTTTCCATTCGGGAAATATTTTTCTCGAGTTTTTAGAAGCTTGTTCTTAGTAGGAAAAATATTTCCGAGACCTTTTCCACCCCGGAAATATTTTTCTCGAATTTTTAGATGCTTCTTCTTAGTAGGAAAAATATTTCCGAGACCTTTTCCACCCGCGAAATATTTTTCTCGAATTTTTAGAGGCTTGTTCTTAATAAGAAAAATATTTTCAATACCTTTTCCACCCGGGAAATATTTTTCTCGAATTTTTAGAGGCTTTTTCTTAGTGGAAAAAATATTTCCGAGACCTTTTCTATTCGGGAAATATTTTTCTCGAATTTTTAGAGCCTTGTTCTTAGTGGAAAAAATATTTCCGAGACCTTTTCTATTCGGGAAATATTTTTCTCGAATTTTAAAAGGCTTGTTTTTAGCAAGAAAAATATTTTCGAGACCTTTTCCACCCGGGAAATATTTTTCTCGAATTTTTAGAGGCTTTTTCTTAGTGGAAAAAATATTTCCGAGACCTTTTCTATTCGGGAAATATTTTTCTCGAATTTTTAGAGTCTTGTTTTTAGTAGGAAAAATATTTCCGAGAACTTTTCCACCCGGGAAATATTTTTCTCGAATTTTTAGAGGCTGGTTCTGAGTAGGAAAAATATTTCCGAGACCTTTTCCATCCGGAAAATATTTTTCTCGAATTTTTAGAGGCTTTTTCTTAGTAGGAAAAATATTTCCAAGACCTTTTCCACCAGCGAAATATTTTTCTCGAATTTTTAGAGGCTTGTTCTGAGTAGGAAAAATATTTCCAAGACCTTTTCCACCCGGGAAATATTTTTCTCGAATTTTAGAAGCTTCTTCTTAGTAGGAAAAATATTTTCCAGACTTTTCCATCCGTGAAATATTTTTCTTGGATTTTTAGAGGCTTTTTCTTAGTAGGAAAAATATTTCCGAGACCGTTTCCACTCGGGAAATATTTTGCTCGAATTTTTATAGGCTTTCTCTGAGTAGGAAAAATATTTCCAAGACCTTTTCCACCCGGGAAATATTTTTCTCGAATTTTTAGAGACTTGTTCTGAGTAGGAAAAATATTTCCAAGACCTTTTCCACCCGGGAAATATTTTTCTCGAATTTTTAGAGGTTTGTTCTAAATAAGAAAAATATTTCCAATACCTTTTCCACTCGGGAAATATTTTTCTCGAATTTTTAGAGGCTTGTTCTTAGTTAAAAAAAATTTTCCGAGACCTTTTCCACTCGGGAAATATTTTTCTCGAATTTTTAGAGGCCTGTTCTTAGTAGGAAAAATATTTCCAAGAACTGTTCCACTCGGGAAATATTTTCCTCGAATTTTTAGAGGCTTGTTGTTAATAGGAAAAATATTTCCAAGACCTTTTCCACTCGGAAAATACTTTTCTCGAATTTTTAGAGGCTTGTTCTTAGTAGGAAAAATATTTCCGAAACCTTATCCACCCGGGAAATATTTTTCTCGAATTTTTGGAGGCTTGTTCTTAGTGGAAAAAATATTTCCGAGACCTTATCCACCCGGGAAATATTTTTCTCGAATTTTTAGAGCCTTGTTCTTAGTGGAAAAAATATTTCCGAGATCTTTTCTATTCGGGAAATATTTTTCTCGAATTTTAAAAGGCTTGTTTTTAGCAAGAAAAATATTTTCGAGACCTTTTCCACCCGGGAAATATTTTTCTCGAATTTTTAGAGGCTTTTTCTTAGTGGAAAAAATATTTCCGAGACCTTTTCTATTCGGGAAATATTTTTCTCGAATTTTTAGAGTCTTGTTTTTAGTAGGAAAAATATTTCCGAGAACTTTTCCACCCGGGAAATATTTTTCTCGAATTTTTAGAGGCTGGTTCTGAGTAGGAAAAATATTTCCGAGACCTTTTCCATCCGGAAAATATTTTTCTCGAATTTTTAGAGGCTTTTTCTTAGTAGGAAAAATATTTCCAAGACCTTTTCCACCAGCGAAATATTTTTCTCGAATTTTTAGAGGCTTGTTCCGAGTAGGAAAAATATTTCCAAGACCTTTTCCACCCGGGAAATATTTTTCTCGAATTTTAGAAGCTTCTTCTTAGTAGGAAAAATATTTTCCAGACTTTTCCATCCGTGAAATATTTTTCTTGGATTTTTATAGGCTTTTTCTTAGTAGGAAAAATATTTCCGAGACCGTTTCCACTCGGGAAATATTTTGCTCGAATTTTTAGAGGCTTTCTCTGAGTAGGAAAAATATTTCCAAGACCTTTTCCACCCGGGAAATATTTTTCTCGAATTTTTAGAGACTTGTTCTGAGTAGGAAAAATATTTCCAAGACCTTTTCCACCCGGGAAATATTTTTCTCGAATTTTTAGAGGTTTGTTCTAAATAAGAAAAATATTTCCAATACCTTTTCCACTCGGGAAATATTTTTCTCGAATTTTTAGAGGCTTGTTCTTAGTTAAAAAAAATTTTCCGAGACCTTTTCCACTCGGGAAATATTTTTCTCGAATTTTTAGAGGCCTGTTCTTAGTAGGAAAAATATTTCCAAGAACTGTTCCACTCGGGAAATATTTTCCTCGAATTTTTAGAGGCTTGTTGTTAATAGGAAAAATATTTCCAAGACCTTTTCCACTCGGAAAATACTTTTCTCGAATTTTTAGAGGCTTGTTCTTAGTAGGAAAAATATTTCCGAGACCTTATCCACCCGGGAAATATTTTTCTCGAATTTTTGGAGGCTTGTTCTTAGTGGAAAAAATATTTCTGAGACCTTATCCACCCGGGAAATATTTTTCTCGAATTTTTAAAGGCTTGTTCTTAGTAGGAAAAATATTTCCAAGACCTTTTCCATTCGGGAAATATTTTTCTCGAATTTTTGGAGGCTTGTTCTTAGTGGAAAAAATATTTCCGAGACCTTATCCACCCGGGAAATATTTTTCTCGAATTTTTAAAGGCTTGTTCTTAGTAGGAAAAATATTTCCAAGACCTTTTCCATTCGGGAAATATTTCAATACCTTTTCCACCCGGGAAATATTTTTCTCGAATTTTTAGAGGCTTTTTCTTAGTGGAAAAAATATTTCCGAGACCTTTTCTATTCGGGAAATATTTTTCTCGAATTTTTAGAGCCTTGTTCTTAGTGGAAAAAATATTTCCGAGACCTTTTCTATTCGGGAAATATTTTTCTCGAATTTTAAAAGGCTTGTTTTTAGCAAGAAAAATATTTTCGAGACCTTTTCCACCCGGGAAATATTTTTCTCGAATTTTTAGAGGCTTTTTCTTAGTGGAAAAAATATTTCCGAGACCTTTTCTATTCGGGAAATATTTTTCTCGAATTTTTAGAGTCTTGTTTTTAGTAGGAAAAATATTTCCGAGAACTTTTCCACCCGGGAAATATTTTTCTCGAATTTTTAGAGGCTGGTTCTGAGTAGGAAAAATATTTCCGAGACCTTTTCCACCCCGGAAATATTTTTCTCGAATTTTTAGATGCTTGTTCTTAGTAGGAAAAATATTTCCGAGACCTTTTTTATCCGGGAAATATTTTTCTCGAATTTTTAGAGGCTTCTTCTTAGTAGGAAAAATATTTCCGAGACCTTTTCCACCCGCGAAATATTTTTCTCGAATTTTTAGAAGCTTGTTCTTAATAAGAAAAATATTTTCAATACCTTTTCCACCCGGGAAATATTTTTCTCGAATTTTTAGAGGCTTTTTCTTAGTGGAAAAAATATTTCCGAGACCTTTTCTATTCGGGAAATATTTTTCTCGAATTTTTAGAGCCTTGTTCTTAGTGAAAAAAATATTTCCGAGACCTTTTCTATTCGGGAAATATTTTTCTCGAATTTTAAAAGGCTTGTTTTTAGCAAGAAAAATATTTTCGAGACCTTTTCCACCCGGGAAATATTTTTCTCGAATTTTTAGAGGCTTTTTCTTAGTGGAAAAAATATTTCCGAGACCTTTTCTATTCGGGAAATATTTTTCTCGAATTTTTAGAGGTTCGTTCTAAATAAGAAAAATATTTCCAATACCTTTTCCACTCGGGAAATATTTTTCTCGAATTTTTAGAGGCTTGTTCTTAGTTAAAAAAAATTTTCCGAGACCTTTTCCACTCGGGAAATATTTTTCTCGAATTTTTAGAGGCCTGTTCTTAGTAGGAAAAATATTTCCAAGAACTGTTCCACTCGGGAAATATTTTCCTCGAATTTTTAGAGGCTTGTTGTTAATAGGAAAAATATTTCCAAGACCTTTTCCACTCGGAAAATACTTTTCTCGAATTTTTAGAGGCTTGTTCTTAGTAGGAAAAATATTTCCGAGACCTTATCCACCCGGGAAATATTTTTCTCGAATTTTTGGAGGCTTGTTCTTAGTGGAAAAAATATTTCTGAGACCTTATCCACCCGGGAAATATTTTTCTCGAATTTTTAAAGGCTTGTTCTTAGTAGGAAAAATATTTCCAAGACCTTTTCCATTCGGGAAATATTTTTCTCGAATTTTTGGAGGCTTGTTCTTAGTGGAAAAAATATTTCCGAGACCTTATCCACCCGGGAAATATTTTTCTCGAATTTTTAAAGGCTTGTTCTTAGTAGGAAAAATATTTCCAAGACCTTTTCCATTCGGGAAATATTTCAATACCTTTTCCACCCGGGAAATATTTTTCTCGAATTTTTAGAGGCTTTTTCTTAGTGGAAAAAATATTTCCGAGACCTTTTCTATTCGGGAAATATTTTTCTCGAATTTTTAGAGCCTTGTTCTTAGTGGAAAAAATATTTCCGAGACCTTTTCTATTCGGGAAATATTTTTCTCGAATTTTAAAAGGCTTGTTTTTAGCAAGAAAAATATTTTCGAGACCTTTTCCACCCGGGAAATATTTTTCTCGAATTTTTAGAGGCTTTTTCTTAGTGGAAAAAATATTTCCGAGACCTTTTCTATTCGGGAAATATTTTTCTCGAATTTTTAGAGTCTTGTTTTTAGTAGGAAAAATATTTCCGAGAACTTTTCCACCCGGGAAATATTTTTCTCGAATTTTTAGAGGCTGGTTCTGAGTAGGAAAAATATTTCCGAGACCTTTTCCACCCCGGAAATATTTTTCTCGAATTTTTAGATGCTTGTTCTTAGTAGGAAAAATATTTCCGAGACCTTTTTTATCCGGGAAATATTTTTCTCGAATTTTTAGAGGCTTCTTCTTAGTAGGAAAAATATTTCCGAGACCTTTTCCACCCGCGAAATATTTTTCTCGAATTTTTAGAAGCTTGTTCTTAATAAGAAAAATATTTTCAATACCTTTTCCACCCGGGAAATATTTTTCTCGAATTTTTAGAGGCTTTTTCTTAGTGGAAAAAATATTTCCGAGACCTTTTCTATTCGGGAAATATTTTTCTCGAATTTTTAGAGCCTTGTTCTTAGTGGAAAAAATATTTCCGAGACCTTTTCTATTCGGGAAATATTTTTCTCGAATTTTAAAAGGCTTGTTTTTAGCAAGAAAAATATTTTCGAGACCTTTTCCACCCGGGAAATATTTTTCTCGAATTTTTAGAGGCTTTTTCTTAGTGGAAAAAATATTTCCGAGACCTTTTCTATTCGGGAAATATTTTTCTCGAATTTTTAGAGGTTCGTTCTAAATAAGAAAAATATTTCCAATACCTTTTCCACTCGGGAAATATTTTTCTCGAATTTTTAGAGGCTTGTTCTTAGTTAAAAAAAATTTTCCGAGACCTTTTCCACTCGGGAAATATTTTTCTCGAATTTTTAGAGGCCTGTTCTTAGTAGGAAAAATATTTCCAAGAACTGTTCCACTCGGGAAATATTTTCCTCGAATTTTTAGATGCTTGTTCTTAGTAGGAAAAATATTTCCGAGACCTTTTTTATCCGGGAAATATTTTTCTCGAATTTTTAGAGGCTTCTTCTTAGTAGGAAAAATATTTCCGAGACCTTTTCCACCCGCGAAATATTTTTCTCGAATTTTTAGAGGCTTTTTCTTAATAAGAAAAATATTTTCAATACCTTTTCCACCCGGGAAATATTTTTCTCGAATTTTAAAAGGCTTGTTTTTAGCAAGAAAAATATTTTCGAGACCTTTTCCACCCGGGAAATATTTTTCTCGAATTTTTAGAGGCTTTTTCTTAGTGGAAAAAATATTTCCGAGACCTTTTCTATTCGGAAATATTTTTCTCGAATTTTTAGAGGCTTTTTCTTAGTGGAAAAAATATTTCCGAGACCTTTTCTATTCGGGAAATATTTTTCTCGAATTTTTAGAGCCTTGTTCTTAGTGGAAAAAATATTTCCGAGACCTTTTCTATTCGGGAAATATTTTTCTCGAATTTTAAAAGGCTTGTTTTTAGCAAGAAAAATATTTTCGAGACCTTTTCCACCCGGGAAATATTTTTCTCGAATTTTTAGAGGCTTTTTCTTAGTGGAAAAAATATTTCCGAGACCTTTTCTATTCGGGAAATATTTTTCTCGAATTTTTAGAGTCTTGTTTTTAGTAGGAAAAATATTTCCGAGAACTTTTCCACCCGGGAAATATTTTTCTCGAATTTTTAAAGGCTGGTTCTGAGTAGGAAAAATATTTCCGAGACCTTTTCCACCCCGGAAATATTTTTCTCGAATTTTTAGATGCTTGTTCTTAGTAGGAAAAATATTTCCGAGACCTTTTTTATCCGGGAAATATTTTTCTCGAATTTTTAGAGGCTTCTTCTTAGTAGGAAAAATATTTCCGAGACCTTATCCACCCGGGAAATATTTTTCTCGAATTTTTAGATGCTTGTTCTTAGTAGGAAAAATATTTCCGAGACCTTTTTTATCCGGGAAATATTTTTCTCGAATTTTTAGAGGCTTCTTCTTAGTAGGAAAAATATTTCCGAGACCTTTTCCACCCGCGAAATATTTTTCTCGAATTTTTAGAAGCTTGTTCTTAATAAGAAAAATATTTTCAATACCTTTTCCACCCGGGAAATATTTTTCTCGAATTTTTAGAGGCTTTTTCTTAGTGGAAAAAATATTTCCGAGACCTTTTCTATTCGGGAAATATTTTTCTCGAATTTTTAGAGCCTTGTTCTTAGTGGAAAAAATATTTCCGAGACCTTTTCTATTCGGGAAATATTTTTCTCGAATTTTAAAAGGCTTGTTTTTAGCAAGAAAAATATTTTCGAGACCTTTTCCACCCGGGAAATATTTTTCTCGAATTTTTAGAGGCTTTTTCTTAGTGGAAAAAATATTTCCGAGACCTTTTCTATTCGGGAAATATTTTTCTCGAATTTTTAGAGGTTCGTTCTAAATAAGAAAAATATTTCCAATACCTTTTCCACTCGGGAAATATTTTTCTCGAATTTTTAGAGGCTTGTTCTTAGTTAAAAAAAATTTTCCGAGACCTTTTCCACTCGGGAAATATTTTTCTCGAATTTTTAGAGGCCTGTTCTTAGTAGGAAAAATATTTCCAAGAACTGTTCCACTCGGGAAATATTTTCCTCGAATTTTTAGATGCTTGTTCTTAGTAGGAAAAATATTTCCGAGACCTTTTTTATCCGGGAAATATTTTTCTCGAATTTTTAGAGGCTTCTTCTTAGTAGGAAAAATATTTCCGAGACCTTTTCCACCCGCGAAATATTTTTCTCGAATTTTTAGAGGCTTTTTCTTAATAAGAAAAATATTTTCAATACCTTTTCCACCCGGGAAATATTTTTCTCGAATTTTAAAAGGCTTGTTTTTAGCAAGAAAAATATTTTCGAGACCTTTTCCACCCGGGAAATATTTTTCTCGAATTTTTAGAGGCTTTTTCTTAGTGGAAAAAATATTTCCGAGACCTTTTCTATTCGGAAATATTTTTCTCGAATTTTTAGAGGCTTTTTCTTAGTGGAAAAAATATTTCCGAGACCTTTTCTATTCGGGAAATATTTTTCTCGAATTTTTAGAGCCTTGTTCTTAGTGGAAAAAATATTTCCGAGACCTTTTCTATTCGGGAAATATTTTTCTCGAATTTTAAAAGGCTTGTTTTTAGCAAGAAAAATATTTTCGAGACCTTTTCCACCCGGGAAATATTTTTCTCGAATTTTTAGAGGCTTTTTCTTAGTGGAAAAAATATTTCCGAGACCTTTTCTATTCGGGAAATATTTTTCTCGAATTTTTAGAGTCTTGTTTTTAGTAGGAAAAATATTTCCGAGAACTTTTCCACCCGGGAAATATTTTTCTCGAATTTTTAGAGGCTGGTTCTGAGTAGGAAAAATATTTCCGAGACCTTTTCCACCCCGGAAATATTTTTCTCGAATTTTTAGATGCTTGTTCTTAGTAGGAAAAATATTTCCGAGACCTTTTTTATCCGGGAAATATTTTTCTCGAATTTTTAGAGGCTTCTTCTTAGTAGGAAAAATATTTCCGAGACCTTATCCACCCGGGAAATATTTTTCTCGAATTTTTGGAGGCTTGTTCTTAGTGGAAAAAATATTTCTGAGACCTTATCCACCCGGGAAATATTTTTCTCGAATTTTTAAAGGCTTGTTCTTAGTAGGAAAAATATTTCCAAGACCTTTTCCATTCGGGAAATATTTTTCTCGAATTTTTGGAGGCTTGTTCTTAGTGGAAAAAATATTTCCGAGACCTTATCCACCCGGGAAATATTTTTCTCGAATTTTTAAAGGCTTGTTCTTAGTAGGAAAAATATTTCCAAGACCTTTTCCATTCGGGAAATATTTCAATACCTTTTCCACCCGGGAAATATTTTTCTCGAATTTTTAGAGGCTTTTTCTTAGTGGAAAAAATATTTCCGAGACCTTTTCTATTCGGGAAATATTTTTCTCGAATTTTTAGAGCCTTGTTCTTAGTGGAAAAAATATTTCCGAGACCTTTTCTATTCGGGAAATATTTTTCTCGAATTTTAAAAGGCTTGTTTTTAGCAAGAAAAATATTTTCGAGACCTTTTCCACCCGGGAAATATTTTTCTCGAATTTTTAGAGGCTTTTTCTTAGTGGAAAAAATATTTCCGAGACCTTTTCTATTCGGGAAATATTTTTCTCGAATTTTTAGAGTCTTGTTTTTAGTAGGAAAAATATTTCCGAGAACTTTTCCACCCGGGAAATATTTTTCTCGAATTTTTAGAGGCTGGTTCTGAGTAGGAAAAATATTTCCGAGACCTTTTCCACCCCGGAAATATTTTTCTCGAATTTTTAGATGCTTGTTCTTAGTAGAAAAAATATTTCCGAGACCTTTTTTATCCGGGAAATATTTTTCTCGAATTTTTAGAGGCTTCTTCTTAGTAGGAAAAATATTTCCGAGACCTTTTCCACCCGCGAAATATTTTTCTCGAATTTTTAGAAGCTTGTTCTTAATAAGAAAAATATTTTCAATACCTTTTCCACCCGGGAAATATTTTTCTCGAATTTTTAGAGGCTTTTTCTTAGTGGAAAAAATATTTCCGAGACCTTTTCTATTCGGGAAATATTTTTCTCGAATTTTAAAAGGCTTGTTTTTAGCAAGAAAAATATTTTCGAGACCTTTTCCACCCGGGAAATATTTTTCTCGAATTTTTAGAGGCTTTTTCTTAGTGGAAAAAATATTTCCGAGACCTTTTCTATTCGGGAAATATTTTTCTCGAATTTTTAGAGGTTCGTTCTAAATAAGAAAAATATTTCCAATACCTTTTCCACTCGGGAAATATTTTTCTCGAATTTTTAGAGGCTTGTTCTTAGTTAAAAAAAATTTTCCGAGACCTTTTCCACTCGGGAAATATTTTTCTCGAATTTTTAGAGGCCTGTTCTTAGTAGGAAAAATATTTCCAAGAACTGTTCCACTCGGGAAATATTTTCCTCGAATTTTTAGATGCTTGTTCTTAGTAGGAAAAATATTTCCGAGACCTTTTTTATCCGGGAAATATTTTTCTCGAATTTTTAGAGGCTTCTTCTTAGTAGGAAAAATATTTCCGAGACCTTTTCCACCCGCGAAATATTTTTCTCGAATTTTTAGAGGCTTTTTCTTAATAAGAAAAATATTTTCAATACCTTTTCCACCCGGGAAATATTTTTCTCGAATTTTAAAAGGCTTGTTTTTAGCAAGAAAAATATTTTCGAGACCTTTTCCACCCGGGAAATATTTTTCTCGAATTTTTAGAGGCTTTTTCTTAGTGGAAAAAATATTTCCGAGACCTTTTCTATTCGGAAATATTTTTCTCGAATTTTTAGAGGCTTTTTCTTAGTGGAAAAAATATTTCCGAGACCTTTTCTATTCGGGAAATATTTTTCTCGAATTTTTAGAGCCTTGTTCTTAGTGGAAAAAATATTTCCGAGACCTTTTCTATTCGGGAAATATTTTTCTCGAATTTTAAAAGGCTTGTTTTTAGCAAGAAAAATATTTTCGAGACCTTTTCCACCCGGGAAATATTTTTCTCGAATTTTTAGAGGCTTTTTCTTAGTGGAAAAAATATTTCCGAGACCTTTTCTATTCGGGAAATATTTTTCTCGAATTTTTAGAGTCTTGTTTTTAGTAGGAAAAATATTTCCGAGAACTTTTCCACCCGGGAAATATTTTTCTCGAATTTTTAGAGGCTGGTTCTGAGTAGGAAAAATATTTCCGAGACCTTTTCCACCCCGGAAATATTTTTCTCGAATTTTTAGATGCTTGTTCTTAGTAGGAAAAATATTTCCGAGACCTTTTTTATCCGGGAAATATTTTTCTCGAATTTTTAGAGGCTTCTTCTTAGTAGGAAAAATATTTCCGAGACCTTTTCCACCCGCGAAATATTTTTCTCGAATTTTTAGAAGCTTGTTCTTAATAAGAAAAATATTTTCAATACCTTTTCCACCCGGGAAATATTTTTCTCGAATTTTTAGAGGCTTTTTCTTAGTGGAAAAAATATTTCCGAGACCTTTTCTATTCGGGAAATATTTTTCTCGAATTTTTAGAGCCTTGTTCTTAGTGGAAAAAATATTTCCGAGACCTTTTCTATTCGGGAAATATTTTTCTCGAATTTTAAAAGGCTTGTTTTTAGCAAGAAAAATATTTTCGAGACCTTTTCCACCCGGGAAATATTTTTCTCGAATTTTTAGAGGCTTTTTCTTAGTGGAAAAAATATTTCCGAGACCTTTTCTATTCGGGAAATATTTTTCTCGAATTTTTAGAGGTTCGTTCTAAATAAGAAAAATATTTCCAATACCTTTTCCACTCGGGAAATATTTTTCTCGAATTTTTAGAGGCTTGTTCTTAGTTAAAAAAAATTTTCCGAGACCTTTTCCACTCGGGAAATATTTTTCTCGAATTTTTAGAGGCTTGTTCTTAGTAGGAAAAATATTTCCGAGACCTTATCCACCCGGGAAATATTTTTCTCGAATTTTTACAGGCTTGTTCTTACTGGGAAAAATATTTCTGAGACCTTTTCCATTCGGGAAATATTTTTCTCGAGTTTTTAGAAGCTTGTTCTTAGTAGGAAAAATATTTCCGAGACCTTTTCCACTCGGGAAATATTTTCCTCGAATTTTTAGAGGCTTGTTGTTAATAGGAAAAATATTTCCAAGACCTTTTCCACTCGGAAAATACTTTTCTCGAATTTTTAGAGGCTTGTTCTTAGTAGGAAAAATATTTCCGAGACCTTATCCACCCGGGAAATATTTTTCTCGAATTTTTACAGGCTTGTTCTTACTGGGAAAAATATTTCTGAGACCTTTTCCATTCGGGAAATATTTTTCTCGAATTTTTGGAGGCTTGTTCTTAGTGGAAAAAATATTTCCGAGACCTTATCCACCCGGGAAATATTTTTCTCGAATTTTTAAAGGCTTGTTCTTAGTAGGAAAAATATTTCCAAGACCTTTTCCATTCGGGAAATATTTTTCTCGAGTTTTTAGAAGCTTGTTCTTAGTAGGAAAAATATTTCCGAGACCTTTTCCACCCCGGAAATATTTTTCTCGAATTTTTAAAGGCTTGTTCTTAGTAGGAAAAATATTTCCAAGACCTTTTCCATTCGGGAAATATTTTTCTCGAGTTTTTAGAAGCTTCTTCTTAGTAGGAAAAATATTTCCGAGACCTTTTCCACCCGCGAAATATTTTTCTCGAATTTTTAGAGGCTTGTTCTTAATAAGAAAAATATTTTCAATACCTTTTCCACCCGGGAAATATTTTTCTCGAATTTTTAGAGGCTTTTTCTTAGTGGAAAAAATATTTCCGAGACCTTTTCTATTCGGGAAATATTTTTCTCGAATTTTTAGAGCCTTGTTCTTAGTGGAAAAAATATTTCCGAGACCTTTTCTATTCGGGAAATATTTTTCTCGAATTTTAAAAGGCTTGTTTTTAGCAAGAAAAATATTTTCGAGACCTTTTCCACCCGGGAAATATTTTTCTCGAATTTTTAGAGGCTTTTTCTTAGTGGAAAAAATATTTCCGAGACCTTTTCTATTCGGGAAATATTTTTCTCGAATTTTTAGAGTCTTGTTTTTAGTAGGAAAAATATTTCCGAGAACTTTTCCACCCGGGAAATATTTTTCTCGAATTTTTAGAGGCTGGTTCTGAGTAGGAAAAATATTTCCGAGACCTTTTCCATCCGGAAAATATTTTTCTCGAATTTTTAGAGGCTTTTTCTTAGTAGGAAAAATATTTCCAAGACCTTTTCCACCAGCGAAATATTTTTCTCGAATTTTTAGAGGCTTGTTCTGAGTAGGAAAAATATTTCCAAGACCTTTTCCACCCGGGAAATATTTTTCTCGAATTTGAAAAGGCTTGTTTTTAGCAAGAAAAATATTTTCGAGACCTTTTCCACCCGGGAAATATTTTTCTCGAATTTTTAGAGGCTTTTTCTTAGTGGAAAAAATATTTCCGAGACCTTTTCTATTCGGGAAATATTTTTCTCGAATTTTTAGAGTCTTGTTTTTAGTAGGAAAAATATTTCCGAGAACTTTTCCACCCGGGAAATATTTTTCTCGAATTTTTAGAGGCTGGTTCTGAGTAGGAAAAATATTTCCGAGACCTTTTCCACCCCGGAAATATTTTTCTCGAATTTTTAGATGCTTGTTCTTAGTAGGAAAAATATTTCCGAGACCTTTTTTATCCGGGAAATATTTTTCTCGAATTTTTAGAGGCTTCTTCTTAGTAGGAAAAATATTTCCGAGACCTTTTCCACCCGCGAAATATTTTTCTCGAATTTTTAGAAGCTTGTTCTTAATAAGAAAAATATTTTCAATACCTTTTTTTTAGAGGTTTGTTCTAAATAAGAAAAATATTTCCAATACCTTTTCCACTCGGGAAATATTTTTCTCGAATTTTTAGAGGCTTGTTCTTAGTTAAAAAAATTTTCCGAGACCTTTTCCACTCGGGAAATATTTTTCTCGAATTTTTAGAGGCCTGTTCTTAGTAGGAAAAATATTTCCAAGAACTGTTCCACTCGGGAAATATTTTCCTCGAATTTTTAGAGGCTTGTTGTTAATAGGAAAAATATTTCCAAGACCTTTTCCACTCGGAAAATAATTTTCTCGAATTTTTAGAGGCTTGTTCTTAGTAGGAAAAATATTTCCGAGACCTTATCCACTCGGGAAATAATTTTCTCGAATTTTTAAAGGCTTGTTCTGAGTAGGAAAAATATTACCAAGACCTTTTCCACTCGGGAAATATTTTTCTCGAATTTTTAGAGGTTTGTTCTAAGTAAGAAAAATATTTCCAATACCTTTTCCACTCGGGAAAAATTTTTCTCGAATTTTTAGAGGCTTGTTCTTAGTAGGAAAAATATTTTCCAGACTTTTCCATCCGTGAAATATTTGTCTCGAATTTTTAGAGGCTTTTTCTTAGTGGGAAAAATATTTCCAAGACCTTTTCAACTCGGGAAATATTTTTCTCGAATTTTTAGAGGCTTGTTCTTAGTAGGAAAAATATTTTCCAGACTTTTCCATTCGTGAAATATTTTTCTCGACTTTTTAGAGGCTTTTTCTTAGTAGGAAAAATTTTTCCGAGACCTTTTCCACCCGGGAAATATTTTTCTCGAATTTTTAGAGGCTTGTTCTTAGTTAAAAATATATTTCTGAGACCTTTTCTATCCGGGAAATATTTTTCTCGAATTTTTAAAGGCTTGTTCTTAGTGGAAAAAATATTTCCGAGACCTTTTCTATTCGGGAAATATTTTTCTCGAATTTTTACAGGCTTGTTCTTACTGGGAAAAATATTTCTAAAACCTTTTCCATTCGGGAAATATTTTTCTCGAATTTTTGGAGGCTTGTTCTTAGTGGAAAAAATATTTCCGAGACCTTATCCACCCGGGAAATATTTTTCTCGAATTTTTAAAGGCTTGTTCTTAGTAGGAAAAATATTTCCAAGACCTTTTCCATTCGGGAAATATTTTTCTCGAGTTTTTAGAAGCTTGCTCTTAGTAGGAAAAATATTTCCGAGACCTTTTCCACCCCGGAAATATTTTTCTCGAATTTTTAGATGCTTGTTCTTAGTAGGAAAAATATTTCTGAGACCTTTTTTATCCGGGAAATATTTTTCTCGAATTTTTAGAGGCTTGTTCTTAGTAGGAAAAATATTTCTGAGACCTTTTTTATCCGGGAAATATTTTTCTCGAATTTTTAGAGGCTTCTTCTTAGTAGGAAAAATATTTCCGAGACCTTTTCCACCCGCTAAATATTTTTCTCGAATTTTTAGAGGCTTGTTCTTAATAAGAAAAATATTTTCAATACCTTTTCCACCCGGGAAATATTTTTCTCAAATTTTAGAGGCTTTTTCTTAGTGGAAAAAATATTTCCGAGACCTTTTCTATTCGGGAAATATTTTTCTCGAATTTTTAGAGCCTTGTTCTTAGTGGAAAAAATATTTCCGAGAACTTTTCCACCCGGGAAATATTTTTCTCGAATTTTTAGAGGCTGGTTCTGAGTAGGAAAAATATTTCCGAGACCTTTTCCATCCGGAAAATATTTTTCTCGAATTTTTAGAGGCTTTTTCTTAGTAGGAAAAATATTTCCAAGACCTTTTCCACCAGCGAAATATTTTTCTCGAATTTTTAGAGGCTTGTTCTGAGTAGGAAAAATATTTCCAAGACCTTTTCCACCCGGGAAATATTTTTCTCGAATTTTTAGAGGCTTGTTCTTAGTAGGAAAAATATTTCCGAGACCTTATCCACTCGGGAAATAATTTTCTCGAATTTTTAAAGGCTTGTTCTGAGTAGGAAAAATATTACCAAGACCTTTTCCACTCGGGAAATATTTTTCTCGAATTTTTAGAGGTTTGTTCTAAGTAAGAAAAATATTTCCAATACCTTTTCCACTCGGGAAAAATTTTTCTCGAATTTTTAGAGGCTTGTTCTTAGTAGGAAAAATATTTTCCAGACTTTTCCATCCGTGAAATATTTGTCTCGAATTTTTAGAGGCTTTTTCTTAGTGGGAAAAATATTTCCAAGACCTTTTCAACTCGGGAAATATTTTTCTCGAATTTTTAGAGGCTTGTTCTTAGTAGGAAAAATATTTTCCAGACTTTTCCATTCGTGAAATATTTTTCTCGACTTTTTAGAGGCTTTTTCTTAGTAGGAAAAATTTTTCCGAGACCTTTTCCACCCGGGAAATATTTTTCTCGAATTTTTAGAGGCTTGTTCTTAGTTAAAAAAATATTTCTGAGACCTTTTCTATCCGGGAAATATTTTTCTCGAATTTTTAAAGGCTTGTTCTTAGTGGAAAAAATATTTCCGAGACCTTTTCTATTCGGGAAATATTTTTCTCGAATTTTTACAGGCTTGTTCTTACTGGGAAAATATTTCTGAGACCTTTTCCATTCGGGAAATATTTTTCTCGAATTTTTGGAGGCTTGTTCTTAGTGGAAAAAATATTTCCGAGACCTTTTCCACCCGGGAAATATTTTTCTCGAATTTTTAGAGGCTTGTTCTTAGCAGGAAAAATATTTCTGAGACCTTGTTTAAGCGGGAAATATTTTTCTCGAATTTTTAGATGCTTGTTCTTAGTAGGAAAAATATTTCTGAGACCTTTTTTATCCGGGAAATATTTTTCTCGAATTTTTAGAGGCTTCTTCTTAGTAGGAAAAATATTTCCGAGACCTTTTCCACCCGCGAAATATTTTTCTCGAATTTTTAGAGGCTTTTTCTTAGTGGAAAAAATATTTCCGAGACCTTTTCTATTCGGGAAATATTTTTCTCGAATTTTTAGAGCCTTGTTCTTAGTGGAAAAAATATTTCCGAGAACTTTTCCACCCGGGAAATATTTTTCTCGAATTTTTAGAGGCTGGTTCTGAGTAGGAAAAATATTTCCGAGACCTTTTCCATCCGGGAAATATTTTTCTCGAATTTTTAGAGCCTTGTTCTTAGTAGGAAAAATATTTCCAAGACCTTTTCCACCAGCGAAATATTTTTCTCGAATTTTTAGAGGCTTGTTCTTAGTTAAAAAAAATTTTCCAAGACCTTTTCCACTCGGGAAATATTTTTCTCGAATTTTTAGAGGCCTGTTCTTAGTAGGAAAAATATTTCCAAGAACTGTTCCACACGGGAAATATTTTTCTCGAGTTTTTAGAGGCTTGTTCTTAGTGGAAAAAATATTTCCGAGACCTTTTCTATTCGGGAAATATTTTTCTCGAATTTTTAGAGGCTTGTTTTTAGTAGGAAAAATATTTCCGAGACCTTTTCTACCCCTGAAATATTTTTTTCGAATTTTTAGAGGATTGTTCTGAGTAGCAAAAATATTTCCGAAACCTTTTCGACCCGGGAAATATTTTTCTCGAATTTTTACAGGCTTGTTCTTACTGGGAAAAATATTTCTGAGACCTTTTCCATTCGGGAAATATTTTTCTCGAATTTTTGGAGGCTTGTTCTTAGTGGAAAAAATATTTCCGAGACCTTATCCACCCGGGAAATATTTTTCTCGAATTTTTAAAGGCTTGTTCTTAGTAGGAAAAATATTTCCAAGACCTTTTCCATTCGGGAAATATTTTTCTCGAGTTTTTAGAAGCTTGTTCTTAGTAGGAAAAATATTTTCCAGACTTTTCCATCCGTGAAATATTTTTCTCGAATTTTTAGAGGCTTTTTCTTAGCAGGAAAAATATTTCCAAGACCTTTTCCACACGGGAAATATTTTTCTCGAATTTTTAGAGGCTTGTTCTTAGTAGGAAAAATATTTTCCAGACCTTTTCCATTCGTGAAATATTTTTCTTGGATTTTTAGAGGCTTTTTCTTAATAGGAAAAATATTTCAAGACCTTTTCCCCCCGGGAAATATTTTTCTCGAATTTTGAGAGGCTTTTTCTTAGCAGGAAAAATATTTCCAAGACCTTTTCCACTCGGGAAATATTTTTCTCGAATTTTTAGAGGCTTGTTCTGAGTAGGAAAAATATTTCCAATACCTTTTCCACCCGGGAAATATTTTTCTCGAATTTTTAGAGGCTTGTTCTAAATAAGAAAAATATTTCCAAGACCTTTTCCACTCGGGAAATATTTTTCTCGAATTTTTAGAGGCTTGTTCTGAGTAGGAAAAATATTTCCAAGACTTTTTCCACCCGGGAAATATTTTTCTCGAATTTTTAAAGGCTTGTTTTTAGTAGGAAAAATATTTCCGAGACCTTTTCTATTCGGGAAATATTTTTCTCGAATTTTTAGAGGCTTTTTCTTAGTAGGAAAAATTTTTTCCAGACCTTTTCCATCCGCGAAATATTTTTCTTGGATTTTTAGAGGCTTGTTCTTAGTAGAAAAAATATTTCCAAGATCTTTTCCATTCGGGAAATATTTTTCTCGAGTTTTTAGAAACTTGTTCTTAGTAGGAAAAATATTTTCCAGACTTTTCCATCCGTGAAATATTTTTCTCGAATTTTTAGAGGCTTTTTCTTAGCAGGAAAAATATTTCCAAGACCTTTTCCACACGGGAAATATTTTTCTCGAATTTTTAGAGGCTTGTTCTTAGTAGGAAAAATATTTTCCAGACTTTTCCATTCGTGAAATATTTTTCTTGGATTTTTAGAGGCTTTTTCTTTGTAGGAAAAATATTTCCGAGACCTTTTCCACTCGGGAAATATTTTGCTCGAATTTTTAGAGGCTTCCTCTGAGTAGGAAAAATATTTCCAAGACCTTTTCAACTCGGGAAATATTTTTCTCGAATTTTTAGAGGCTTGTTCTTAGTAGGAAAAATATTTCCGAGACCTTTCCACCCGGGAAATATTTTTCTCGAATTTTTAGAGGCTTCTTCTTAGTAGGAAAAATATTTTCGAGACCTTTTCCATCCGTGAAATATTTTGCTCGGATTTTTAGAGGCTTGTTCTAAATAAGAAAAATATTTCCAAGACCGTTTCCACTCGGGAAATATTTTTCTCGAATTTTTAGAGGCTTGTTCTTAATAGGAAAAATATTTCAAGACCTTTTCCCCCCGGGAAATATTTTTCTCGAATTTTTAGAGGCTTGTTCTAAATAAGAAAAATATTTCCAAGACCTTTTCCACTCGGGAAATATTTTTCTCGAATTTTTAGAGGCTTGTTCTGAGTAGGAAAAATATTTCCAAGACTTTTTCCACCCGGGAAATATTTTTCTCGAATTTTTAAAGGCTTGTTTTTAGTAGGAAAAATATTTCCGAGACCTTTTCTATTCGGGAAATATTTTTCTCGAATTTTTAGAGGCTTTTTCTTAGTAGGAAAAATTTTTTCCAGACCTTTTCCATCCGCGAAATATTTTTCTTGGATTTTTAGAGGCTTGTTCTTAGTAGAAAAAATATTTCCAAGATCTTTTCCATTTGGAAAATATTTTTCTCGAATTTTTGGAGGCTTTTTCTTAGTGGAAAAAATATTTCCGAGACCTTATCCACCCGGGAAATATTTTTCTCGAATTTTTAAAGGCTTGTTCTTAGTAGGAAAAATATTTCCAAGACCTTTTCCATTCGGGAAATATTTTTCTCGAGTTTTTAGAAGCTTGTTCTTAGTAGGAAAAATATTTTCCAGACTTTTCCATCCGTGAAATATTTTTCTCGAATTTTTAGAGGCTTTTTCTTAGCAGGAAAAATATTTCCAAGACCTTTTCCACACGGGAAATATTTTTCTCGAGTTTTTAGAGGCTTGTTCTTAGTAGGAAAAATATTTCCAAGACCTTTTCCACTCGGAAAATATTTTTCTCGAATTTTTAGAGGCTTTTTCTTAGTAGGAAAAATATTTCCAAGACCTTTTCCACTCGGAAAATATTTTTCTCGAATTTTTAGAGGCTTGTTCTTAATAGGAAAAAAGCAAGGTGTCTGTCTCGTAGAGACGGCCAGAAGACGTGGATCCGCCTACAACGATCGCCAATAGATATTTAAGTAAAAAATTTTAGTGAAAAGGAAATTAAGGAAACCAATCTGGCAATTATTGAAAATCCGTATGGTGATTTAAGTGAACGGCGAACAGTTGTATCAAAATTCCAGTTTGAAGTCAAACTTTCTAATCAGATTTTTTTTAAATTTATTCCAATCGGAGTTGGATGTATGGGAGTTTTATGTAGAATCATATCCTAAATAACTTTTGTTCTTGCACTTTTTTGATTAGATGCACTGTTTTTGAGATATTCGGTTTCACCATACGGGTATAATATTTTTATTTATAATTGGTTTATGATAAGAGAAGTATGAAATAAATATACATACAGTGTTCAAACGCTCCCATTCTTTCGATCAAGTTAGTTATATATATAATGACGAAGGTTTTACATTTTATTACTATTTCATCGATTCTACTACTATTTTTCGCCCGATTTACTACGATTTCGAAAATCAAAAGTCACAACCCTGAACAGAACTTTAATGCTGGGAGCGAAATATCGTTCTCTCAGTAGTAAAATCCATACTTATAGGTGTGTGTGCATCATACCCAACAGCCATCGCTCGAGGCTTTCATTCATTTTTATGCGAGGCTCACAAACCGCTTTGAACAAGAAGCGAAAACTTAAATAGAAATCATTTTCGTTCCCAAGAATGAGAGTCGGAAACCACAGCAAACGCTTTTGCCGTTAAGAGCGAAAAGAACGAAATAACATGACATTCAATACATCAGATTCAATCAATACACACAAAGGAGAAGCATAAAAAGAGTATAAATGTAAAATCTGTACTGCAAGCAGCAAACACAGCATAACAGCGGCAGTAAAAATTTTGATTTTGCTTTTTAAAAACATAATTGCACATAGTTTAACATAACAAAATACCCTATACAATGCTTTAATGTAGCCCTCATCTTATAACACAGGTTTTGTTCAGATATCACCACAAACTATCGAGTTTCATCGATTGCAAATTTGTTATCATGGCAGCAAGCCGATTTTCTAATTTGTACCCCCATTACCAAAATCCAAGACGTATCCACGTCAAAATATTTCCAAGACCTTTTCCACTCGGGAATTATTTTTCTCGAATTTGTAGAGGCTTGTTCTTAGTAGGAAAAATATTTCCGAGACCATTCCCATTCGGGAAATATTTTTCTTGGATTTTGAGAGGCTTGTTCTTAGTAGAAAAAATATTTTCAAGACCTTTTCCACTCGGGAAATATTTTTCTCGAATTTTTAGAAGCTTGTTCTGAGTAGGAAAAATATTTCCGAAACCTTTCCACCCGGGAAATATTTTTCTCGAATTTTTAAAGGCTTGGTCTAAATAAGAAAAATATGTCCAAGACCTTTTCCTCCCGGGAAATATTTTTCTCGAATTTTTTGAGTCTTGTTCTTAGTAGGAAAAATATTTCCGAGACCTTTCCACCCGGGAAATATTTTTCTCGAATTTTTAGAGGCTGGTTTTAAGTAGGAAAAATATTTTCGATACCTTTTCCATCCGTGAAATATTTTTCTTGGATTTTTAGAGGCTTGTTCTTGGTAGCAAAAATATTTTCGAGACCTTTTCCACTCGGGAAATATTTTTCTCGAATTTTTAGAGGTTTGTTCTTAGTAGGAAAAATATTTTCGATACCTTTTCCAGCCGTGAAATATTTTTCTTGGATTTTTAGAGGCTTGTTCTTGGTAGCAAAAATATTTTCGAGATCTTTTCTACCCGAGAGATATTTTTTTTGAATTTTTAGAGGCTTGTTCTGAGTAGGAAAAATATTTCTGAAACCTTTTCGACTCGGGAAATATTTTTCTCGAATTTTTAGAGGCTTGTTCTTGGTAGCAAAAATATTTTCGAGACCTTTTCCACTCGGGAAATATTTTTCTCGAATTTTTAGAGGCTTGTTCTTAGTAGGAAAAATATTTCCAAGACCTTTTCCACTCGGGAAATATTTTTCTTGAATTTTTAGAAGCTTGCTCTTAGTAGGAAAAATATTTCCGAGACCTTTTCCACCCCGGAAATATTTTTCTCGAATTTTTAGATGCTTGTTCTTAGTAGGAAAAATATTTCTGAGACCTTTTTTATCCGGGAAATATTTTTCTCGAATTTTTAGAGGCTTCTTCTTAGTAGGAAAAATATTTCCGAGACCTTTTCCACCCGCGAAATATTTTTCTCGAATTTTTAGAGGCTTGTTCTTAATAAGAAAAATATTTTCAATACCTTTTCCACCCGGGAAATATTTTTCTCGAATTTTTAGAGGCTTTTTCTTAGTGGAAAAAATATTTCCGAGACCTTTTCTATTCGGGAAATATTTTTCTCGAATTTTTAGAGCCTTGTTCTTAGTGGAAAAAATATTTCCGAGAACTTTTCCACCCGGGAAATATTTTTCTCGAATTTTTAGAGGCTGGTTCTGAGTAGGAAAAATATTTCCGAGACCTTTTCCATCCGGAAAATATTTTTCTCGAATTTTTAGAGGCTTTTTCTTAGTAGGAAAAATATTTCCAAGACCTTTTCCACCAGCGAAATATTTTTCTCGAATTTTTAGAGGCTTGTTCTGAGTAGGAAAAATATTTCCAAGACCTTTTCCACCCGGGAAATATTTTTCTCGGATTTTTAGAGGCTTGTTCTTAGTAGGAAAAATATTTCCGAGACCTTATCCACTCGGGAAATAATTTTCTCGAATTTTTAAAGGCTTGTTCTGAGTAGGAAAAATATTACCAAGACCTTTTCCACTCGGGAAATATTTTTCTCGAATTTTTAGAGGTTTGTTCTAAGTAAGAAAAATATTTCCAATACCTTTTCCACTCGGGAAAAATTTTTCTCGAATTTTTAGAGGCTTGTTCTTAGTAGGAAAAATATTTTCCAGACTTTTCCATCCGTGAAATATTTGTCTCGAATTTTTAGAGGCTTTTTCTTAGTGGGAAAAATATTTCCAAGACCTTTTCAACTCGGGAAATATTTTTCTCGAATTTTTAGAGGCTTGTTCTTAGTAGGAAAAATATTTTCCAGACTTTTCCATTCGTGAAATATTTTTCTCGACTTTTTAGAGGCTTTTTCTTAGTAGGAAAAATTTTTCCGAGACCTTTTCCACCCGGGAAATATTTTTCTCGAATTTTTAGAGGCTTGTTCTTAGTTAAAAAAATATTTCTGAGACCTTTTCTATCCGGGAAATATTTTTCTCGAATTTTTAAAGGCTTGTTCTTAGTGGAAAAAATATTTCCGAGACCTTTTCTATTCGGGAAATATTTTTCTCGAATTTTTACAGGCTTGTTCTTACTGGGAAAAATATTTCTGAGACCTTTTCCATTCGGGAAATATTTTTCTCGAATTTTTGGAGGCTTGTTCTTAGTGGAAAAAATATTTCCGAGACCTTATCCACCCGGGAAATATTTTTCTCGAATTTTTAAAGGCTTGTTCTTAGTAGGAAAAATATTTCCAAGACCTTTTCCATTCGGGAAATATTTTTCTCGAGTTTTTAGAAGCTTGCTCTTAGTAGGAAAAATATTTCCGAGACCTTTTCCACCCCGGAAATATTTTTCTCGAATTTTTAGATGCTTGTTCTTAGTAGGAAAAATATTTCTGAGACCTTTTTTATCCGGGAAATATTTTTCTCGAATTTTTGGAGGCTTCTTCTTAGTAGGAAAAATATTTCCGAGACCTTTTCCACCCGCGAAATATTTTTCTCGAATTTTTAGAGGCTTGTTCTTAATAAGAAAAATATTTTCAATACCTTTTCCACCCGGGAAATATTTTTCTCGAATTTTTAGAGGCTTTTTCTTAGTGGAAAAAATATTTCCGAAACCTTTTCTATTCGGGAAATATTTTTCTCGAATTTTTAGAGCCTTGTTCTTAGTGGAAAAAATATTTCCGAGAACTTTTCCACCCGGGAAATATTTTTCTCGAATTTTTAGAGGCTGGTTCTGAGTAGGAAAAATATTTCCGAGACCTTTTCCATCCGGAAAATATTTTTCTCGAATTTTTAGAGGCTTTTTCTTAGTAGGAAAAATATTTCCAAGACCTTTTCCACCAGCGAAATATTTTTCTCGAATTTTTAGAGGCTTGTTCTTAGTTAAAAAAAATTTTCCGAGACCTTTTCCACTCGGGAAATATTTTTCTCGAATTTTTAGAGGCCTGTTCTTAGTAGGAAAAATATTTCCAAGAACTGTTCCACACGGGAAATATTTTTCTCGAGTTTTTAGAGGCTTGTTCTTAGTGGAAAAAATATTTCCGAGACCTTTTCTATTCGGGAAATATTTTTCTCGAATTTTTAGAGGCTTGTTTTTAGTAGGAAAAATATTTCCGAGACCTTTTCTACCCCTGAAATATTTTTTTCGAATTTTTAGAGGCTTGTTCTGAGTAGCAAAAATATTTCCGAAACCTTTTCGACCCGGGAAATATTTTTCTCGAATTTTTACAGGCTTGTTCTTACTGGGAAAAATATTTCTGAGACCTTTTCCATTCGGGAAATATTTTTCTCGAATTTTTGGAGGCTTGTTCTTAGTGGAAAAAATATTTCCGAGACCTTATCCACCCGGGAAATATTTTTCTCGAATTTTTAAATGCTTGTTCTTAGTAGGAAAAATATTTCCAAGACCTTTTCCATTCGGGAAATATTTTTCTCGAGTTTTTAGAAGCTTGTTCTTAGTAGGAAAAATATTTTCCAGACTTTTCCATCCGTGAAATATTTTTCTCGAATTTTTAGAGGCTTTTTCTTAGCAGGAAAAATATTTCCAAGACCTTTTCCACACGGGAAATATTTTTCTCGAATTTTTAGAGGCTTCCTCTGAGTAGGAAAAATATTTCCAAGACCTTTTCAACTCGGGAAATATTTTTCTCGAATTTTTAGAGGCTTGTTCTTAGTAGGAAAAATATTTCCGAGACCTTTCCACCCGGGAAATATTTTTCTCGAATTTTTAGAGGCTTCTTCTTAGTAGGAAAAATATTTTCGAGACCTTTTCCATCCGTGAAATATTTTGCTCGGATTTTTAGAGGCTTGTTCTAAATAAGAAAAATATTTCCAAGACCGTTTCCACTCGGGAAATATTTTTCTCGAATTTTTAGAGGCTTGTTCTTAGTAGGAAAAATGTTTTCAATACCTTATCCATCCATGAAATATTTTTCTCGAATTTTTAGAGGCTTGTTCTTAATAGGAAAAATATTTCAAGACCTTTTCCCCCCGGGAAATATTTTTCTCGAATTTTTAGAGGCTTCTTCTTAGTAGGAAAAATATTTTCGAGAGCTTTTCTATTCGGGAAATATTTTTCTCGAATTTTTAGAGGCTTGTTCTTAGTGGAAAAAATATTTCCGAGACCTTATCCACCCGGGAAATATTTTTCTCGACTTTTTACAGGCTTGTTCTTAGTGGGAAAAATATTTCCGAGACCTTTTCTATTCGGGAAATATTTTTCTCGAATTTTTAGAGGCTTGTTCTTAGTGGAAAAAATGTTTCCGAGACCTTATCCACCCGGGAAATAATTTTCTCGAATTTTTAAAGGCTTGTTCTTAGTAGGAAAAATATTTCCAAGACCTTTTCCACTCGGGAAATATTTTTCTCGAGTTTTTAGAGGCTTGTTCTTAGTAGGAAAAATATTTTCCAGACTTTTCCATCCGTGAAATATTTTTCTCGAATTTTGAGAGGCTTTTTCTTAGCAGGAAAAATATTTCCAAGACCTTTTCCACTCGGGAAATATTTTTCTCGAATTTTTAGAGGCTTGTTCTGAGTAGGAAAAATATTTCCAATACCTTTTCCACCCGGGAAATATTTTTCTCGAATTTTTAGAGGCTTGTTCTAAATAAGAAAAATATTTCCAAGACCTTTTCCACTCGGGAAATATTTTTCTCGAATTTTTAGAGGCTTGTTCTGAGTAGGAAAAATATTTCCAAGACTTTTTCCACCCGGGAAATATTTTTCTCGAATTTTTAAAGGCTTGTTTTTAGTAGGAAAAATATTTCCGAGACCTTTTCTATTCGGGAAATATTTTTCTCGAATTTTTAGAGGCTTTTTCTTAGTAGGAAAAATTTTTTCCAGACCTTTTCCATCCGCGAAATATTTTTCTTGGATTTTTAGAGGCTTGTTCTTAGTAGAAAAAATATTTCCAAGATCTTTTCCATTTGGGAAATATTTTTCTCGAATTTTTGGAGGCTTGTTCTTAGTGGAAAAAATATTTCCGAGACCTTATCCACCCGGGAAATATTTTTCTCGAATTTTTAAAGGCTTGTTCTTAGTAGGAAAAATATTTCCAAGACCTTTTCCATTCGGGAAATATTTTTCTCGAGTTTTTAGAAGCTTGTTCTTAGTAGGAAAAATATTTTCCAGACTTTTCCATCCGTGAAATATTTTTCTCGAATTTTTAGAGGCTTTTTCTTAGCAGGAAAAATATTTCCAAGACCTTTTCCACACGGGAAATATTTTTCTCGAGTTTTTAGAGGCTTGTTCTTAGTAGGAAAAATATTTCCAAGGCCTTTTCCACTCGGAAAATATTTTTCTCGAATTTTTAGAGGCTTTTTCTTAGTAGGAAAAATATTTCCAAGACCTTTTCCACTCGGAAAATATTTTTCTCGAATTTTTAGAGGCTTGTTCTTAATAGGAAAAATATTTCCAAGACCTTTTCCACTCGGGAAATATTTTTCTCGAATTTGTAGAGGCTTGTTCTTAGTAGGAAAAATATTTCCGAGACCATTCCCATTCGGGAAATATTTTTCTTGGATTTTGAGAGGCTTGTTCTTAGTAGAAAAAATATTTTCAAGACCTTTTCCACTCGGGAAATATTTTTCTCGAATTTTTAGAAGCTTGTTCTGAGTAGGAAAAATATTTCCGAAACCTTTCCACCCGGGAAATATTTTTCTCGAATTTTTAAAGGCTTGGTCTAAATAAGAAAAATATGTCCAAGACCTTTTCCTCCCGGGAAATATTTTTCTCGAATTTTTTGAGTCTTGTTCTTAGTAGGAAAAATATTTCCGAGACCTTTCCACCCGGGAAATATTTTTCTCGAATTTTTAGAGGCTGGTTTTAAGTAGGAAAAATATTTCCGAGACCTTTTCCACCCGGGAAATATTTTTCTCGAATTTTTAGAGGTTTCTTCTTAGTAGGAAAAATATTTTCGATACCTTTTCCATCCGTGAAATATTTTTCTTGGATTTTTAGAGGCTTGTTCTTGGTAGCAAAAATATTTTCGAGACCTTTTCCACTCGGGAAATATTTTTCTCGAATTTTTAGAGGTTTGTTCTTAGTAGGAAAAATATTTTCGATACCTTTTCCAGCCGTGAAATATTTTTCTTGGATTTTTAGAGGCTTGTTCTTGGTAGCAAAAATATTTTCGAGATCTTTTCTACCCGAGAGATATTTTTTTTGAATTTTTAGAGGCTTGTTCTGAGTAGGAAAAATATTTTCGATACCTTTTCCAGCCGTGAAATATTTTTCTTGGATTTTTAGAGGCTTGTTCTTGGTAGCAAAAATATTTTCGAGATCTTTTCTACCCGAGAGATATTTTTTTTGAATTTTTAGAGGCTTGTTCTGAGTAGGAAAAATATTTCTGAAACCTTTTCGACTCGGGAAATATTTTTCTCGAATTTTTAGAGGCCTGTTCTTAATAGGAAAAATATTTCCAAGACCTTTTCCACTCGGGAAATATTTTTCTTGAATTTTTAGAGGCTTGTTCTAAATAAAAAAAATATTTCCAAGACGTTTTCCACTCGGGAAATATTTTTCTCGAATTTTTAGAGGCTTTTTCTTAGTAGGAAAAATATTTTCGAGACCTTTTCCATCCGTGAAATATTTTTCTTGGATTTTTAGAGGCTTGTTCTTAGTAGAAAAAATATTTCCAAGACCTTTTCCACTAGGGAAATATTTTTGTCGAATTTTTAGAAGCTTTTTCTGAGTAGAAAAAATATTTCCGAAACCTTTTCGATCCGGGAAATATTTTTCTTGAATTTTTAGAGGCTTGTTCTTAGTAGGAAAAATATTTCCAATACATTTTCCACCCGGGAAATATTTTTCTCGACTTTTTACAGGCTTGTTCTTAGTGGGAAAAATATTTCCGAGACCTTATCCACCCGGGAAATAATTTTCTCGAATTTTTAAAGGCTTGTTTTTAGTAGGAAAAATATTTCCAAGACCTTTTCCACTCGGGAAATATTTTTCTTGAATTTTTAGAGGCTTGTTCTAAATAAGAAAAATATTTCCAAGACCTTTTCCACTCGGGAAATATTTTTCTCGAGTTTTTAGAGGCTTGTTTTTAGTAGGTAAAATATTTTCCAGACTTTTCCATCCGTGAAATATTTTTCTCGAATTTTTAGAGGCTTTTTCTTAACAGGAAAAATATTTCCAAGACCTTTTCCACTCGGGAAATATTTTTTCGAATTTTTAGAGGCTTGTTCTGAGTAGGAAAAATATTTCGAAGACGTTTTCCACTCGGGAAATATTTTTCTCGAATTTTTAGAGGCTTTTTCTTAGTAGGAAAAATATTTTCGAGACCTTTTCCATCCGTGAAATATTTTTCTTGGATTTTTAGAGGCTTGTTCTTAGTAGAAAAAATATTTCCTAAACCTTTTCCACTCGGCAAATATTTTTCTCGAATTTTTAGAAGCTTTTTCTGAGTAGGAAAAATATTTCCAAGACCTTTTCCCCCCGGGAAATGTTTTTCTCGAATTTTTTGAGGCTTGTTCTTGGTAGAAAAAATATTTCCAAGACCCTTTCCACTCGGGAAATATTTTTCTCGAATTTTTAGAAGCTTTTTCTGAGTAGGAAAAATATTTCCGAAAACTTATCCACCCGGGAAATATTTTTCTCGAATTTTTAAAGGCTTGTTTTTAGTAGGAAAAATATTTCCGAGACCTTTTCTATTCGGGAAATATTTTTCTCGAATTTTTAGAGGCTTTTTCTTAGTAGGAAAAATATTTTCCAGACCTTTTCCATCCGCGAAATATTTTTCTTGGATTTTTAGAGGCTTGTTCTTAGTAGAAAAAATATTTCCAAGACCTTTTCCACTCGGGAAATATTTTTCTCGAATTTTTAGGAGCTTTTTCTGAGTAGGAAAAATATTTCCGAAACCTTTTCAATCCGGGAAATATTTTTCTCGAATTTTTAGAGGCTTGTTCTAAATAAGAAAAATATGTCCAAGACCTTTTCCCCCCGGGAAATATTTTTCTCGAATTTTTTGAGGCTTGTTCTTGGTAGAAAAAATATTTCCAAGCCCCTTTCCACTCGGGAAATATTTTTCTCGAATTTTTAGAAGCTTTTTCTGAGTAGGAAAAATATTTCCGAAAACTTATCCACCTGGGAAATATTTTTCTCGACTTTTTACAGGCTTGTTCTTAGTGGGAAAAATATTTCCGAGACCTTTTCCACTCGGGAAATATTTTTCTCGAATTTTTAGAGGCTTCCTCTGAGTAGGAAAAATATTTCAGAGACCTTATCCACCCGGGAAATAATTTTCTCGAATTTTTAAAGGCTTGTTTTTAGCAGGAAAAATATTTCCGAGACCTTTTCTATTCGGGAAATATTTTTCTCGAATTTTTAGAGGCTTGTTCTTAGTAGAAAAAATATTTCCGAGACCTTATCCACCCGGGAAATAATTTTCTCGAGTTTTTAAAGGTTTGTTCTTAGTAGGAAAAATATTTCCAAGACCTTTTCCACTCGGGAAATATTTTTCTCGAGTTTTTAGAGGCTTGTTCTTAGTAGGAAAAATATTTTCCAGACTTTTCCATCCGTGAAATATTTTTCTCGAATTTTTAGAGGCTTTTTCTTAACAGGAAAAATATTTCCAAGACCTTTTCCACTCGGGAAATATTTTTCTTGAATTTTTAGAGGCTTGTTCTAAATAAGAAAAATATTTCCAAGACCTTTTCCACACGGGAAATATTTTTCTCGAATTTGTAGAGGCTTGTTCTAAATAAGAAAAATGTTTCCAAGACCTTTTCCACTCGGGAAATATTTTTCTCGAATTTTTAGAGGCTTGTTCTGAGTAGGAAAAATATTTCCAAGACTTTTTCCACCCGGGAAATATTTTTCTCGAATTTTTAGAGGCTTGTTCTAAATAAGAAAAATATTTCCAAGACCTTTTCCACTCGGGAAATATTTTTCTCGAATTTGTAGAGGCTTGTTCTAAATAAGAAAAATGTTTCCAAGACCTTTTCCACTCGGGAAATATTTTTCTCGAATTTTTAGAGGCTTGTTCTGAGTAGGAAAAATATTTCCGAGACCTTTTCCACCCGGGAAATATTTTTCTCAAATTTTTAGAGGCTTGTTCTAAATAAGAAAAATATTTCCAAGACCTTTTCCACACGGGAAATATTTTTATCGAATTTGTAGAGGCTTGTTCTAAATAAGAAAAATGTTTCCAAGACCTTTTCCACTCGGGAAATATTTTTCTCGAATTTTTAGAGGCTTGTTCTGAGTAGGAAAAATATTTCCAAGACTTTTTCCACCCGGGAAATATTTTTCTCGAATTTTTAGAGGCTTGTTCTAAATAAGAAAAATATTTCCAAGACCTTTTCCACTCGGGAAATATTTTTCTCGAATTTGTAGAGGCTTGTTCTAAATAAGAAAAATGTTTCCAAGACTTTTCCACTCGGGAAATATTTTTCTCGAATTTTTAGAGGCTTGTTCTGAGTAGGAAAAATATTTCCGAGACCTTTTCCACCCGGGAAATATTTTTCTCAAATTTTTAGAGGCTTGTTCTGAGTAGGAAAAATATTTCCGAAACCTTTTCGATCCGGGAAATATTTTTCTCGAATTTTTAGAGGATTCTTAGTAGGAAAAATATTTTCCAGACCCTTTCCATCCGTGAAATATTTTTCTCGAATTTTTAGAGGCTTGTTCTGAGTAGGAAAAATAGTTCCGAAACCTTTTCGACTCGGGAAATATTTTTCTCGAATTTTAGAGGCTTGTTCTTAGTGGGAAAAATATTTCCGAGACCTTATCCACCCGGGAAATAATTTTCTCGAATTTTTAAAGGCTTGTTTTTAGTAGGAAAAATATTTCCAAGACCTTTTCCACTCGGGAAATATTTTTCTTGAATTTTTAGAGGCTTGTTCTAAATAAGAAAAATATTTCCAAGACCTTTTCCACTCGGGAAATATTTTTCTCGAGTTTTTAGAGGCTTGTTTTTAGTAGGTAAAATATTTTCCAGACTTTTCCATCCGTGAAATATTTTTCTCGAATTTTTAGAGGCTTTTTCTTAACAGGAAAAATATTTCCAAGACCTTTTCCACTCGGGAAATATTTTTTCGAATTTTTAGAGGCTTGTTCTGAGTAGGAAAAATATTTCGAAGACGTTTTCCACTCGGGAAATATTTTTCTCGAATTTTTAGAGGCTTTTTCTTAGTAGGAAAAATATTTTCGAGACCTTTTCCATCCGTGAAATATTTTTCTTGGATTTTTAGAGGCTTGTTCTTAGTAGAAAAAATATTTCCTAAACCTTTTCCACTCGGCAAATATTTTTCTCGAATTTTTAGAAGCTTTTTCTGAGTAGGAAAAATATTTCCAAGACCTTTTCCCCCCGGGAAATGTTTTTCTCGAATTTTTTGAGGCTTGTTCTTGGTAGAAAAAATATTTCCAAGACCCTTTCCACTCGGGAAATATTTTTCTCGAATTTTTAGAAGCTTTTTCTGAGTAGGAAAAATATTTCCGAAAACTTATCCACCCGGGAAATATTTTTCTCGAATTTTTAAAGGCTTGTTTTTAGTAGGAAAAATATTTCCGAGACCTTTTCTATTCGGGAAATATTTTTCTCGAATTTTTAGAGGCTTTTTCTTAGTAGGAAAAATATTTTCCAGACCTTTTCCATCCGCGAAATATTTTTCTTGGATTTTTAGAGGCTTGTTCTTAGTAGAAAAAATATTTCCAAGACCTTTTCCACTCGGGAAATATTTTTCTCGAATTTTTAGGAGCTTTTTCTGAGTAGGAAAAATATTTCCGAAACCTTTTCAATCCGGGAAATATTTTTCTCGAATTTTTAGAGGCTTGTTCTAAATAAGAAAAATATGTCCAAGACCTTTTCCCCCCGGGAAATATTTTTCTCGAATTTTTTGAGGCTTGTTCTTGGTAGAAAAAATATTTCCAAGCCCCTTTCCACTCGGGAAATATTTTTCTCGAATTTTTAGAAGCTTTTTCTGAGTAGGAAAAATATTTCCGAAAACTTATCCACCTGGGAAATATTTTTCTCGACTTTTTACAGGCTTGTTCTTAGTGGGAAAAATATTTCCGAGACCTTTTCCACTCGGGAAATATTTTTCTCGAATTTTTAGAGGCTTCCTCTGAGTAGGAAAAATATTTCAGAGACCTTATCCACCCGGGAAATAATTTTCTCGAATTTTTAAAGGCTTGTTTTTAGCAGGAAAAATATTTCCGAGACCTTTTCTATTCGGGAAATATTTTTCTCGAATTTTTAGAGGCTTGTTCTTAGTAGAAAAAATATTTCCGAGACCTTATCCACCCGGGAAATAATTTTCTCGAGTTTTTAAAGGTTTGTTCTTAGTAGGAAAAATATTTCCAAGACCTTTTCCACTCGGGAAATATTTTTCTCGAGTTTTTAGAGGCTTGTTCTTAGTAGGAAAAATATTTTCCAGACTTTTCCATCCGTGAAATATTTTTCTCGAATTTTTAGAGGCTTTTTCTTAACAGGAAAAATATTTCCAAGACCTTTTCCACTCGGGAAATATTTTTCTTGAATTTTTAGAGGCTTGTTCTAAATAAGAAAAATATTTCCAAGACCTTTTCCACACGGGAAATATTTTTCTCGAATTTGTAGAGGCTTGTTCTAAATAAGAAAAATGTTTCCAAGACCTTTTCCACTCGGGAAATATTTTTCTCGAATTTTTAGAGGCTTGTTCTGAGTAGGAAAAATATTTCCAAGACTTTTTCCACCCGGGAAATATTTTTCTCGAATTTTTAGAGGCTTGTTCTAAATAAGAAAAATATTTCCAAGACCTTTTCCACTCGGGAAATATTTTTCTCGAATTTGTAGAGGCTTGTTCTAAATAAGAAAAATGTTTCCAAGACCTTTTCCACTCGGGAAATATTTTTCTCGAATTTTTAGAGGCTTGTTCTGAGTAGGAAAAATATTTCCGAGACCTTTTCCACCCGGGAAATATTTTTCTCAAATTTTTAGAGGCTTGTTCTAAATAAGAAAAATATTTCCAAGACCTTTTCCACACGGGAAATATTTTTATCGAATTTGTAGAGGCTTGTTCTAAATAAGAAAAATGTTTCCAAGACCTTTTCCACTCGGGAAATATTTTTCTCGAATTTTTAGAGGCTTGTTCTGAGTAGGAAAAATATTTCCAAGACTTTTTCCACCCGGGAAATATTTTTCTCGAATTTTTAGAGGCTTGTTCTAAATAAGAAAAATATTTCCAAGACCTTTTCCACTCGGGAAATATTTTTCTCGAATTTGTAGAGGCTTGTTCTAAATAAGAAAAATGTTTCCAAGACTTTTCCACTCGGGAAATATTTTTCTCGAATTTTTAGAGGCTTGTTCTGAGTAGGAAAAATATTTCCGAGACCTTTTCCACCCGGGAAATATTTTTCTCAAATTTTTAGAGGCTTGTTCTGAGTAGGAAAAATATTTCCGAAACCTTTTCGATCCGGGAAATATTTTTCTCGAATTTTTAGAGGATTCTTAGTAGGAAAAATATTTTCCAGACCCTTTCCATCCGTGAAATATTTTTCTCGAATTTTTAGAGGCTTGTTCTGAGTAGGAAAAATAGTTCCGAAACCTTTTCGACTCGGGAAATATTTTTCTCGAATTTTAGAGGCTTGTTCTTAGTAAGAAAAATATTTCCGAGATATAAGAAATCGTGATAGACCCTTTATTCCGATTACGATCGAAGCTTCTCGACCAATGAGGTCAAAGCTTTCAACGGTAGGGAAATGAGAGCTTTGATCTCATTGGTCGAGGAGGCTCAATCGTAATCGTAATCGCAATTGTTAGTCTGAATCGGGCTTAATGTCAAGCTAAATGCCGACGGAGTACACAGTATAGAGAGGTGTCGATTTATGTATGGTCACATTGAATCTGTCATGTTGTAATCGACATGTAATCTGTCTTCAAAAATTATAATCCATTAATACTGTCGCCTGCGGCACATTTCTGTATAACCAGTTCTAACCAAAAGATTTCGTTTGCGGTGCTTTTTTAAGAAATTTCAACGTTTTTGTTAAAATTTAATCACATTCGTTTTGCCATGTAACTTGCCCCCTCCGTCCCCCACCCCTCACCTGCTATTTTGTAAATTGGTCAACCGATTCTTATGGAAACTCCATAATCTGAGTTGGAAAAATGTGGTGGATTCTTTAGAAAGAATATAGTCGCAAAAAAAATTGGAACGATTTAAACTATTAAAGAATTATGTATAATTCTATTCTAAATAGTAACGTATTTGAAAAAATTTCGTATTTGAAAAAAAAACTTTCCATCAGAAAGGATTTTCCATTTTCTAGTGCATAAAACGTGTTTTGAGGTAGGAAAAAATTTTCTGTATGACAAATAAAAGATAAGAACACCTTTTGCCTTAAATAATTCGACAAATTTTAGCAAAAATGCATGACAACGTAGTGGAATAAATGGTTATTATTTCATATGCAAAACTTTTGCATCGAACGGGTTAGGTTTCCCTTGGGCCTACTACGTTTTATTACCGCACACTCACACAAAGTGAGATTCAACTCATATTTTATTTAAATTTATAGCAATGCAAACGATTTATGATTTACTTTTATTTCAAAACTAAGGCGCCGTTTACACCTGACCCTTTATTCCGCGAATTTTATTCTTCGACATTAAATTCATGTTTCACAACCGTCTGCACTACGACACAAAATTCAGAAATTTATTTTTGAAAGACGCCCGAACTCGAATTTTTTCATATAAAACCGTCGGAATAATTTCAAATTTTGACCAGTTTTGCTAATTCTACGATAGATAAATAAAATTTGCGGAATAAAACCTGAATAAAATTCGTGGAGAAATGGAAGAAAAAATCGCAAGTGTAAATGGGGCGCAAAACAATTTATGACTTGTACCGAATTGTACAGCACAAAGCGAACCAATTCCATTTTTCATGATGACTTTGAATTTTCATGGTTTTCCTCTGTGAATTATGAATTTTCACAAGTTTTTTTTCTGCTTGTGTTTACGGGTAGGAAAAACAAACTTGTTTTATGACATTTACCTGAAATCCGACATGACTCCAAATTTCTAACTCCTTTAAAAATATACACGCCGTATAGTTGTGTCCTCGGAACGGATAACTTCGGACTCCATGCGACAGGGCGACTGGAATTGCTGTCGTCACTATCAGCACCCAGGCGAACATAATCGCTCTAATTTTTTTTTTTTTTTTGAATATTTTCGTTTGATTCATTGTTGTTGATTTCCAGCAGCGATTAAAGAGAAATATCGTTGTTGTTGATGGTGCAGATGGTGCCGATGGTCGTGTTGCCGTTTGTTTTTTGGTGAATTGTGCAAATTATGAAAAGATAAAATGTTTTAAAAGAAGAAAGAAAAATAAATTAATATCAGGGAATTGAGGTCGATTGAAATCCTTACAACAGTGCATTTCGTTCTGTCCTAAGTGACATGCTAGTTACAGGATGTACAACTGCCAGGAATCGATCGAAGGACATCAGGACGAGTGTATAAACACTACAGTGACACGTAACGACGATCATATATTGGACAAATTTACACCAAACGTCACCGAACGGCCATGCTGGTAGAACATAATCGGTTGCTGTAAATGGCACACAGAATATCACGAACAAAATGTCCGACACAGCCAAATTTATAATGAGCAAATTGGTCGTTGATCTCATTTGTTGGTTCGCCACGACCACTAGAAATGTACAGAAAAAAATTAATTAGCAATAATTAAAAAAATTAACAAAAAATGATTTTTTTAATGTTCTAAAAGTTTAAGTGATACATTTTTTTGAGACGTGTGACGGCGCGTACTAAACTCAATACAAAAAATCGCGAATAAAGGGGAGAGGGGTACTTTATGAACAACTTATAAGCGAGATGCCACACTGCCATCAGTTTTCAGCACGGATATCGACTGGCTTTCATCTAACGGTGTGTCATAAGAAAAAACAAAAGAACATGAAAAACTAAAAAAATCGACACTACCGACACAAGTAATTAAAAATGGTTAAATATTGGGCAGCACAACTTGGGTTGCAAAATATAATCTACTAAGGACTCCGTTCCGAACCCAGCCTTCAGCCTCTGCGTTCACATCCTCCTCGGTCTCCGGCCTCGGTGACTACTCGTCTTTTGGCCTTGAATCTGACTTCTCCGGGATGACCATTCTAATTAAGAAAACCGCATCAAAATGCATTCAGTAGTTTAAGAGATAGTAGAAAAGTGATTCAATAGGTGGGGGCAGGGTAGATTTTAGTGGGCGAAAAATTTTCTTCGGAGCTGACCTCCCTAACGGTGAAAACCGGATCGAAATTCCACTTGAATCGCAGGAGATTGCAGGAGATTGCAGGAGAGGGGTTTTAAGAGTGGGGAGGGAGTAGATTTTACTTAGCGACATTTTTACTTAAGGGAGGACATCTGTAATGAAGAAACCTGTATCGAAATCCATTCAGTAGTTTAGCAAATAGCAGTATAGGGGGTTTACAGTCAAGAGGAGGATTTGGATTTTGTTGGAAATTTTTTTTTCTGATGAAAAACCTGCTTAATAGTGAAAACCTCATCAAAATTTAATCATTAGTTTAGGCGATAGCAGAAGAGGAGTTCAGAGGAGAGAAGAATATTTGTCAACCGCAAAGCTAGCCAATAATTTCGGAGTATATAAATAGTACCGCTGTGTAAGTTTCCTGCTAATTCGGTCCAGTGGTTAACGCGTTATTCTGTTGAATAACTTAAAAACAGGTTTGTGCTGGGGATAAATGATTGTGGGGAAAGCGGGGGACTGTACCAAAATAATACATAGCCTATAACGTGACCAGAAGTCTCAGAAATATAAATGAAAAAAACCGTATCTAAATCGGTCCAGTGGACGTTCCTGTAAATTACATTGTTTTCGCCCGCGGCGCATTTTTTCAACGATTTTCCACAAAGGACGCTTTTATCACAAAAAGATTGGCCTGCGACGCTATTATCTTGATTGGTAGTTTTACAATTTGCGTTATGACTAATTAAGTTAATTTTCGTGTATCTTTTGATTTAAATCATTGCGCCGTATTATGCTCAAAGATTTCAGCTGCGGCGCTGATTTCTTAATTGTTTTCACCAAAATCAAGCTTTTTTATTTTTTTACTAGCTTGCATACCCGTCGTTGCCGGGTTAAGCTTTTTGTCTAAGTTTTAGAATACGAAGAAAACCGGAAAGAACTTTTTAATGGGTCTATGTTGGGGCTGGACCCCCGACGAACATCTATGCCAAATTTCAGGCCAATCGGTTCAGTAGTTTCCCCGCGAAAGAGTAACATAGCGCAAAAACTAAGTTTCGAAATCACTTTACCCCCTCCCCTTACTCCACCCTCCCCTTACTCCACCCTCCCCTTACCACCCCACCCCTTGCACTACTTTTCCGTATACCTATGTTGGAACCAGAACTACCACAGACACTCATGCCAAATTTCAAGACAATCGGTTCAGCCATTTTTGCGTGAAAGAGGAACAGACAGACAGACAGACAGACACCAACTCATTTTTATATATTAGTATTATTTCCTTGGTGTTCCGCTACAGCTATCCCCCTCGCCCCTCCACCCAACCACCCCTCCTACGCATATCTTGTCCCGAATAGACCGAAAATAAATATGGTCTGGTCACCCTAAAAATGAACCTCAAGATCCAAAATCTATCTTATTTTCCTATTCCCTATCATATAATTGGACATAAATTTATCAAATATTGAGACCATTCTACTGGTGTTTAAAACAAACATCATGTATTGATTTTATTGATTAATGTTCAATTATGTATGTAGCTTAAAGTTCAATTGCATTCAAGTGTTCTTATAGAGTTAATGCATAACCCATAAAACAAATTAATTCTACCCAAGGATTATAAATAATAAATCAGATTTGACCACCCTATTGGGAATGGGTATGACATGAATACCTAATTAAAGCTTTCGACTTGAATTTCTGGTTAAAAAATGAATTTATTATGCATTAAAGCTATAAATTATGCATTAAGCCTATAAATAATTATGTGGATCCATTTACCGAATCTGACAAGTGGAATTTTCCTGCAAGTCATCCATGGAAATTTATGCTGAAACTTTTTTTTAATGTTATTCATTATTTTAATGTAATACATTTTTTAACCTGTTAGTAGTGTTACCGAAACCAAAAATTAAAAAACCACATTTTTTTACTACTTGAGAACAATTTTTTATGAGGTTTTTAGTGTTTTTTTTTACATTACTTTGATTTGTCACACACTGAATAACACAATTACCCTATAATTCATTTTCATAAACATTTAACTGTCAATTGTACTGAAAAATTAAATTCCTTCACAGTTTTCACATAAAATAGTGAAAAAGAATTTTTAACAAGAAAATCTAGCAATTTTTCATCGGCCGTCATAAACAAACGAGTGTGGCATTTAAAATTTTTTGGTTTATAAAGTCAGACAACAACAAATAAATCAGTTTTTTTTAACTGAAACCCGTTATTTCCAGTTTTTAAACATAAATTTTATTATATGGAAAATAAGTTCAATCTTCAATGAATTTATTGAAAACAGTCACATCTTTTTCCTAGTATTGTGAGTTTTTTTTTCTCTACTCAAGTAAGCAAAAACGTTCACACAACTTGTGTTGCAAAATATATGGGGTTGCATATTGGTTGCTGCAACTTTTATGGAAGCATTTTTGCCCAGTTTTTTTGTGACTATCTGTACGTATGACTATGATTACACACGGGCTGAATAAACCGACTGCTTGGACCTCTTGTAATTACACGAGATAAACTGAACCCCTCACCGACAAGTGGAATAAATGAAAACTGGGCCATATTTATTTCAGCAACATCGTGGTCAGAGATAATTTATCGGAATTTCGTAGGATTGTGGGGCCAAATTAAATTTATTAATAATTCTTATAATATTACTGATTGTATAAAGACAATAAAAGGGTAGAATTTTTCATAAATAAATATAGCACACATAAATAAAAACTATTCGAGATGCGCACGCTTTAGCGTCTACAAACCGAATGATTTTTTCGAAACAAGTGGGAATAGGTAGCCAATCACAAGTCGTTCCTATTACATTCGAACTGAAATTTTTAGTTTTCGTTCGTCTTTTCGTATAATGATTCCCACTTCGTCTCTTGTCCAACATTTCGTGAAGCTAGATGCCTTCCTCCGCCAATGATTGTGTTTACATTAGGACTCACTTTGAGGCGGCACCACGTCTTTCCTCATTTTTCTGCCGTGTGCACACGGTTCGCTTTATCTGGATTCATAAACGGGTATCATCAACAAAACTAAACGACAGGTTTCAACGACCAGACTCAAAAACCGGTTTGCGACCGATAATTTTAAGTGAATCTAAACCCTCACGAATGACGTGCCGCCTCAAAGTGACTCCTAATGTAAACACAGTCAATGTAATCACACTCTATTATGATCGTTTATGATTCACTCACAAACAGTGCTATTGAAGTATAAATATTCAAGTTTGGATTCAAGTAATTCAACGATTTTGTATTTTAATAAAAACGCACCCTAAAAGTTTTTTTATGATCTGGCAATGCTAAAACGTCAGTCAAGGTTTGCATTTTTATCATGGTATTAAAAAAATCCGTAAGGATAACGGAAGGTTCTGTCAGGATAGCGTGATTATCCTTTTCCTCAAATTTTTCGAGAAAAAACCTATCATGGGGTGCTTGAGATCGGCGAAGCCGATTCGGACATTATGAAGTCTGTAAGGATAGAAGTCTGTAAGTCACGTTAGGATAATGTGATTATCTTTTTTATTTTTGATTTTTAGTCATACTAATCAAATACAAAATGGCTAAAAAGGATAAAAAAAAGCTTTTATTTAAAAGAAGAATGCACTAAAAATAAAAAAAGTATTTTTGTGCGCTGTGTATCAGATAATAAGCAAGATAAATATTTATATTATCTTTTATGCTTTTTTTATCTCGCCTTGATAAAAATGAACTGAATATGTATCTTCCTTTTATTTCTGATATACAGCGCCTAAAAAATTATCGTACTTTTTTTATGGTGCATTTAAAAAAAAAAAGCTTTTTTATTTATTTTTTTCCATTGGTTTTATTACAAAAGGTGCATAAATTGAATTAACTGCCTTTGAATATCGAATCAAGGATTAATATTGAACGAAGTGCTATTGTTTCAAGGGCTTGTCAACATTCTTACAATGTAACAATTACAAATCCTTGATCCTGGCAACTATTGGTTAAATGATCCAAAAGCACGATTCGAAATTTCAATGTTTTACAAGCGTTCTAACAAATCTATCACAATGTCCGACTCGAGTTTATCTGAAGCTTACAAACAAATCCTCATCCTGTGGACATTTACAGCTAGAGGAGGTGGCATCAACGAGGATAGGGTCAGGTCAGAGCAACAATATGTCACAGGACATACGATGCATCTTATCGTAGTTGAAGTCCGCCCATTTACACCTACAACTGGCATCGAATGAAGCTCCTTAGACGTAATTGCTACAATTTCAATTCCAGTCATGATCAATTTACAACACTCTAACAGTCCTTGCTTCCTTCGAGTCTATATAGTTTAGCTAAGAGGACAACGAACGGATGACTGAATGGGGATGGTATCGGTTTTCTAGGACGATGGCTTGAGTTGATATCAGTTGGCAAAATGCCCGTATAGAAACGTTCTAGACTGGAATGAAGAAAGTTATCTACAGCATTGAAAGAGTATACTACATAATATCGGTATAGGTTTATGTGCCAATATAGTACTGATGGATTAAAAGTGAGTACATAAAATCGTATAAAACCATTTTCAGTAAATCCTGATACACAGACTCGTTTTATTTTCTTCGTACGTACGTACAGTACATACAAAATAAATATACGACTGGCACATTATTCACTATGAGATATTTTTCCTTGGCTTGGTTATGTTGAAACCCACATGAGATTGAATTGTGCACATTGAGATGGTCCGGAAATGGAACATGGCTAATGTAAAGGGAGTTCATTTTATACAAAGTAAAATAAGGGAATTCCCCTTTTTCAAGTCGCTCTTCACCTTGGAATATTTCCAGTTAAACATTTATTGGACATTTTGGATATATTTTGATCATGGAAGGAAATGAACCGGGAATTTGATACCAACAAATGTCAGGAATTGGAAATCTCATAAAAAAAAATTTCAAAGTTTGATCTAATAAAAAAATATATGATGTGAACAGCACATGACTTTCAAATACAAAATCTACCAATAAATAAAATATCAGCTTACATAAAAACATGAATTTTTAATTAATACTAGCTTGCATACCCGTCGTTGCCGGGTTAAGTTTTTTCAATTTTTTTTTCATGGTCTATGTTGGAGCTAAACTTCAGGCCAATCGGCTCGGTAGTTTCCCCGCAAAAGAGTAACGCAGCGCAAAAACTAGGTTTCGAAATCACTTTACCCCCTCCCCTTACTCCCCCCACCTCTCGGGCTACTTTTTAATTGGTGTATGCTGGGGCTGGACCCCCGACGAACATCTTTGCCAAATTTTAGGCCAATCGGTTCAGTAGTTTCCCCGCAAAAGAGTAACGCAGCGCAAAAACTAGGTTTCGAAATCACTTTACCCCCTCCCCTTACTCCCCCCATCCATCGCGCGACTTTTACGTATGCCTATGTTGAAACCAGAACTACCACAGACACTCATGCCAAATTTCAAGTCAATCGGTTCAGCCGTTTTTGCGTGAAAGAGGAACAGACAGACAGACAGACAGACAGACAGACAGACAGACACCAACTCATTTTTATATATTAGTATGATATGATGATCTCGATAACGGTAAAAGATCTCGATTTACAGTTAACCCTCCGTCAGACACATACTTCGATAGTCATATTCGTAACACATGAGTCTGGCCAGACCCCCATACATTTTAGTACATTTGCATATAAATATTTCGTTTTTGGGCATGTATTCAAAATTCAAACACATTTTACTTTGCAGTTGATTTTTTTATTTACTGTCGCAACTAATAGGCACCTTACACGTTCAATATATTGAAGCAAAAATATTGACCGTGTAAGGCAGGTCTAATGCAAACATAATCTACTTTTGAATGTTGTTTATTCGCACTTCGACATTTCGGAGAACCAATGTGTTGGATAACGTCGAAAGGAAATTTCGTCTAGCGTCATTTCTTCAGGTGCTTTCTACTTCTGCGTTTTGCATGAAACACCACCAAAAATACATGAAATTTCACACTTTTTCATACAAATTGTTTGTGGGTCTGGCCAGACTCATGTGTTACGAATACGATGTGTACACCATCATGTCCTTGCAATTATTCTTCTACAAAATCTTTCGTCCTGATATTTTATAGACAGATAGCTAAATAGATTTTAGGAAGCTACCTGAAATTTCAAGTCGATAGCTCAATTAGAAAAATATTTACACAAAAAATAAAATCGAAAAAACCTGGCCAGACTCATGTGTCAGTCCAAGGGTTAATGGAAAACATGTGGAGAATTTTAATATCGTTATCTCTTTCTTAATCGTTTTTTCCGAAAAATAGTTTGCGTGATTCGTAAAAATCTTTCTTTTTAGCTTTTAATGAAAATATTTACAATAACGGTGAAAGGTAACGGATAATGGTAAAAGGCAAAGTGGTGAAAAAAGCCATATTCATTAATTCATCTCATACATACAACCAGTTAAATTTCGAAAAACGGTTAGATTTCGAAAAACCGTTAGTGTTCGAAAAACCGTTAGTTTTCGGAAAACCGTTAGTTTTAGACAAACCGTTAGTTTTAGAAAAACCGTTAGTTTTAGACAAACCGTTAGTTTTAGAAAAACCGTTAGTTTTAGAAAAACCGTTAGTTTTAGAAAACCTGTTAAATTTCGAAAAACGGTTAGATTTCGAAAAACCGTTAGTGTTCGAAAAACGGTTAGATTTCGAAAAACCGTTAGTGTTCGAAAAACCGTTAGTTTTCGGAAAACCGTTAGTTTTAGAAATACCGTTAGTTTTCGGAAAACCGTTAGTTTTCGAGGAGATCAAGAACGGTTCGAGATACGCAATTCCGGTGAAAGACAAGAATGTAAGAAATATTGTTGTCCTCAACCTTTGTCACACATAATACTACTAAAAAAATTGTAGTTTCGGAGTAAATAGCGAAAAATGAAATTACGATTTTTGAAAGACCGCAATTTTGGTTACTTCAGAAATAAGAGCAAGATAAGGGCAAAAAAAAATAAATATTTATCTCGCTTTTGATACACAGTGCCTAAAAAAATATGTTTTCCTTTTTAGTTTTTTTTAAACTTTTTTTTTAAATAATATCAATAATATTTCTCTCTAACCCTTAAAGCTAAATTAATAAAATACTTGGGGGTTCCACTTTGTTTAAGTTCTGATACTATCGGATGTTATTTTAGTTTAAAAGGTACTTCTTACACATCATCTGCAATCATTGAACGAAGTGGAAAATTAATTCTAAAGTTGAGAATATTCTCTATCTTAAGTGTTTGTAATCTTAATCGGATTACTTAAAGAGGCAAAGCCCTTTTAATCCAATATCAAATATTAAAAGTTTCATAAGTGTTGATGTGTGAGTAAAGAGTAGTCTTTAATATCGTATGAATTATATATCTTAAACTACCAACACCTGGTGCTAATCGTGTAAAATTCCATTACTCTTTCAATCACTTCTCAAATGTTAGCGTATAAATTGCGACTTATGCTAAATTAATGAACTTTATTACTCGCATAAAGGTTTATTGAGATTATATTGTTGCTAATATTTACAACAATTACGTTTAACTCACCTAATATAACCAGTGCGTTGCCTAATAATCCTGCTAATCCGATTAGTCCAAAAAATACTGGGACGACAGTTGATACAACCCTCTCCAATGGCCATTGCTCGTCGTTATCAATTGTTGTAAAATTATCACAGAATGTTGCTGGCAATTTGTTGCTAGTGCTACTGGCTGCTGGAAAAGCGACTGTCCCACTATTTGTGGCGATAATACTATTTCCAAAACTTCCATAGTCGTTGTGATTGGCAGCTGCTGCCAACGTGCTAAGGTAACTAATATTACAAAGACTATACATTCTTAGTCATTACACACGGTAATCAATAATTCAATTCCCCCCTATTAAAACAATCTACATTCAACCTCTGTGCAGAACCTTTTTGGATCAATCCTGGAACACGTTTTATGAAATTTCGCTAATTCAGAACTGTCAGGTGCCGGTAATGCGGCCAACTGAAGTGGGTCTATGATGTGGAATATTTTGGCTCAGTCGATGGTGAAAGCATTTTTAATTAGATTATCCTTTGATAGTGCACTCTTCAAATATTCACAAAAAAAAAATCCGAAATCCTGGTTGGCTGTAGAAATTTCAAATTATGTTGATGGCCATGGCAAGATTGGAAGAATCTGCAAAATAAATAGAAGGAATTCATGAATAAATTAAGAAATATTATAATACTGTTGTAGCAAGAATTTGGCCGAGCAATTAAAATTTTTTTAGAGACAATCGTAAAATATTCGATAGGGCGCAAATCTAAACAATCATAAAGATTGCACTGTCTTTTTTTTGCTATAAGTAAAATTTAAACTCAAAGAAAAAAGTAACAACAAAAAACTGTGTCAACCAAATTTGGACTTATAAAAAGTTCAGCGACTCCCTTATCCAACTTGGGTCGTAACATTTTTCATATTTCTTGGAGGTTCTAGCGACGGAATTGTAAAAAGCCAAACATCCACTTAGGATTTGTTTTTTGTAATAAGAAAACCTGCACTGAGAAAAAATCCCTGGAATATTTAAAAAAATACAACGCAAGGTAACACTTTTTAAAAAAAATGCTCCGCATTTTGTTAACAAATCGCTAAAATTGAGGCTTCTTCTTTAAAAAATAATTTTGGATCTGTTAAAAAATACATCTCGCTGATCTTTGGCCTTTCGAACATCCCTTCCTTCGTCCCGCTTTTTCACAGATTATTTGTATAGAGTTTAGCTGTGTAAATCAGACTTGCCATAAAGTATGAAGTATTTTATTGATAGATCCTAAAGCCCAATTCAGACTAACGATTGCGATTACGATTGAAGCTTCTCGACCAATGAGATCAAAGCTTTCAATGATAGGGAAATGAAAGCTTTGATCTCATTGTTCGAGCAAGCTCAATCGTAATCGCAATCGCAATCGCAATCGTAATCGTAATCGTAATCGTAATCGTAATCGTAATCGTAATCGTAATCGCAATCGTAATCGCAATCGCAATCGTGATCGTAATCGTAATCGTTAGTTTGAATTGGGCTTTAGACAAGGCCACATTGCCCTCCGATGCTACTTGGGATATGCGTCCGGCTGGGATATGCCTCCTATTTGAGAGACACTGGAGCAATCGATAACGATGCCAGACGTGTAATTGGAAGGCCCCAGGTTCAATTCCCAGCTAGTAAGTAAAATAACTTTTAATTTTTTGACCAGTTAGAATTTACACAAAATATTCAGGTAAAATTATAAAGTGTTAATATTTCCCGCCGTCTGTCCATTGTTAAAATTTAAAAAAAAAATCCAAATATTTCATTTTTCTTGATTATTGAAAATTTTTGGCTGAAACTGCCAAACAGTAGGGTTTAGGTGGATAAATCATTTACTTGACAAAAATTTGCCTTAATTTAAGTAAATTTTTTTTTCTCCAGTTCAAACATAAGAAAAGCTCTTATTGCCAGGGGCCAATCGTCAAATACTCTATCTGATGGCAGACAAAATGTCTACTTAGAAAAATCCATTTGTTTTGAGAGGGGGAAATGAGTGGTCCGATTGGATTTTTATGTATGGAACGCTTATGTAAAATCATATTCTAAACACATTTTGGCTTTATAAATTTTTTAATATGACTCACCGTTTTCGTTTGTATGGGGGAGGGAATGGTCCAATTTTGCCCGTTAAAGAACTTAGCCTAGCCATTTACGAGAGACGTAACTGTACAAAAGTTCAAGTCTCTATCTCAATCCTTTCGAAAGTTATGGTGTTCATGGATGGACGAATAGATGGACAGACTGACGAACAGACGGACAGACAGACGGACGCACATGCGGAATTCAAAATCTTTTGTCATCCCAAACACCCTGGTGTAGTTCATTTTTGTGTCCGATTATTGGTTCGACGTCTATATTATATATCTTATAGAGTACTAGCTGACCCTGGGTTGCCAGCTTAAAGTTTTTTGTATAAATTTTAGAATACCAAAAAACCTTTTGGGAAAAATCGTTATCCTTACAGGACCTTCCGTTTCGAATTTTGAAATTCTAACACCAGATTCGTGATAAGCAACCCTGAACCTCCCAAAGCCAGTTTTTGCGAGAAAAATTGGAAAACGGACATTTGTGTTATCCTTTCAGGACCTTCTGTTTCGCATTTTGAAAATCGCACATAGCTAAAAACCTGCTCCTGGCAACGCAGATCATTTTGCAAAAAACCGCGTAAAAATCGGTCCAGTAGTTTTAGAGTTTTGTAATCTCAAACAGACAGACAGACAGACCAACAGACAAACATCACCGCCTGTCCGTCCGTTCATCTGCCCGTCTGTCTGTCCGTCTGTCTCTCCGTCTGTCTGTCCGTTCGTCTGTCCGTATGTCCGGCTGTCCGTCAGTCTATCTGTCTGTTATTTAGGATATGATTCTACACAAAACTCCCATTGGCAATTATAGCTTTTGTTATGTTTATATATTAAGAAGAAGAAGATAAACATAACAAAAGCTATAATTGCCAATCTGGCAATCATTGGAGACCCGTATGGTGATATTCGTATCAAAATTCGAACAGTTGTACCAAAATTCCACTTTGAAGTCAAACTTTCCAATAAGATTTTTTAAAATTTATTCCAATCAGATTTTGATGTATGGGAGTTTTATGTAAAATCATATCCTAAATAACTTTTGTTCTTGCACTTTTTTGATAAGATGCACCGTTTTTGAGATATTCACAAAAAACGTTTTCGTTCGTATGGGGGGTACCCCCCCTAATGGTCCATTTTTGCCCATTAACGAACTTAGCCTCACATTTTACGAAAACCGAATCTGCGCAAAATTTCAAGTCTCTAGCTCAATCCGTGCGCCCGCAATCCGCGCCACAGACGGACAGACAGACAGACAGACAGACGGACGGACGGACGGACATGCTAAATTCAACTTTTTTCATCATTCTAAACACACTGGTGTAATTCATTTTTGTGTGCGATGACGAGATCTTGGCGTTACAAACGGTAAGGCAAAGTTAATATACCCTTTGGTTTCACCATACGGGTATAATAATCCATACGGAAATTTGTTTTTTTTTGCGGTATTGCCTATTTATGAACTTTTCTTAATTTTTACGAAAAACACTCCTAAAATTTCAAGTCTTTATCTTAATTAGAAAAGAATACCTTCAAAAACTCTATTAAATTTCGTTACACTCTTCTAGAGAACCACAATTTAAACGTTTTAAACCATTACCGGTCTGTCACTATTCCAATGCAAACTAAGAAATTATATTTGCTGAAAAACATTTCATATAGGATCAGGGATGGGAAACGTTATCGTAACGTAACGAAATAACGAAATAACGAAATAACGAAATGATTTTCGGGCTATTTCTTCATAATTACGTTATAACGTTATAGAAATTAAATTCCGTTACAATAACGAAAAACGTAACGAAAAACGAAAAAAAATATTACGTTTTTTCGTTATTTATTAATTTTTCCTTGTTTTGTTCAATATTATATTTTTGTGAAATTTTCCACAAAAGTTCATCAAGTATAACCCCACAGACCTGCCACCTGCATCAAATATAATTAAAAATATTGGAGTAGTATTTTTAATCGTATTTTGATTCTAATGTAGGGGTCACATCTATCAGTTTTCCATCAGTTTTTGGGAAATTGATGGGAAACTGATTGGTGTGAACGTTCGCGTTAGTCGCGTCAGTCGTATAGCATTAGAATAGAACCAAATATTATTTTTTGAACTTAATGCAATAATAATGCATACACAACACACACTCTGTCTTTATTATCCACCGGTATTTTTTGAACTTTACAATCAAAATTAATGGAAAATTTTGACAAAAAACTGTCAGTCGCAACTGATAGATGTGAACGCTTAACTGGATGTAAAAAACTGATGGAAAACTGACGAGTACCGTAACAGTCGCGACTGATGGAAAACTGATAGGTGTGGCCCTTACATAAATCGGATTTTGTTTTGGCCCGATTCCCTCTATTTCTGGAGATACGAAAAAGGAAATCTTTCAAGCAACTTTGTTGGTATCGAAAATATTTTCTTTTTAGGAACTCCAGAAGTAGAGTGAATTTCGCGAAAGCTAAGTGCGACTCAGAATCAGCGACGTCAAAATAGCCTAAAATTCTATATCTTTGATATTGACCAAAATGTCGATTTTTTAATTTAGTAATCACTATTTTATTTTTTTTTGTTTTTATTTGTATTTTCTTTTTGCTAAGTTTTATTATTTTTTATAGAATTTATTTTTATGGAAACTGAACTGAATTACTTTGTGACAAACTATTATTAAAGTGCGTTTTTTTGTTTTCAGTTTCCATACAATGTGTAACGAAATATAACGTTATAACGTAACGAAATGAAATTTTTTATCGTTACAAAACGAAATAACGTAACGAAATAAAAGTTCGATTTCGTTACGTAACGAAATGAATAACGTTACGATTTTTTATTTCGTTTCCCGTCCCTGTATAGGATCATTAGATTCACTGATGGTACAACATAAATGCCGCGCAATCAAACTAATTTCGATAAGAGATGTAATCTTTTACCATTTGACCTCTATTAATAATAAATCCCATCAAATGAATTGGTTTGAATATTTTAAAGCAACATTTAGCAAATATTAATCATAATATCGTACACCGTATTTGAAATGCGCAACCATCACGAAATTGTTGAAAAGAACGGAAAAAGGCCAACATAAACCAGATGAACATTGGCTTAATTACATGTTCTTTTTACATAAATGTGTTTTTACTATTAACGGCCAATTTATTCACTAGGAGTTAAATCGCCTTAACTCCCTTAACTCACCTTTAACATGGAAAATAAGGCTAGCTAACTCCCTTAACTCACTAACTCGGCTTAACTCCTAGTGAATAAATTAGGGGTAAGAGAAAAGTTCATTAAATGGAAGCACAGCAAAAAAAAAACGTTTCAAATGCAAATAACCCATTTATGTGCTACTTTTAAAGTATAATAGCCATCCGGCTAAGTGCCAAGGAGTATTCCGTGATTCCCCCCAGCGAGATGATAGGTGGGAAACAGCAGAAAATTACTTTGGCACCCTTTACCTGAAACAACCTGTTTGACGCTAAATCGTGTAACCTCACTAGCTATTATTAACCCCACGTAAAAACGATGGCAGCCAAAGTGTTTCGCTTTTCTTTTTCTAAAATCCAACATCGAAAAGTGCTATGAAGCCAAAGGGTAGGTACTGTAATTGCACACCCACTAACCTCCCATTATTTCTCACATAATAGTAGATATTTTAAATATTTTAAATTGCATGATTGTTATGTGGAAGCTTACTTAGAGTTGCCTTCGTATCCGTTCGGGTTCATTTCGCTCCCAGGACAACCGCTAAAATGGGATTAGAAGTCACAACAGCTTAATGTCCAATTTGCATGAATAACCAAATAATATCCCTAGCATTACAAGTCCTGGCTGACTACATTAGACACAAATTAAACCCCCTAAAGTTTCTCCCAAATGTTTAGTCGATGGCGCTAGAATTCTTGTTCGGATCGTCGCCGACAATAAATTTCTAAGGATAGTGGTTTGAATTTCACACGGGGCGTTGCGAAAAGGGGCGGCGATGGGGCTTTGTTTCTGCTGGTGTTAAGACGTTTATCTAGCCGGAGGTGGGGGGCGAGACGCGTTGTATACACGGCCTATTATCATAATTGAAATGTTTCGTATCGTGTTGCACGTCTCCGTGTCTATTAAAACAAATAACCAAGAGTTAAAAGCTGAGATCTACCGTTTTGTAAGGGAATTTCAAATGTTCAATGGTGAAAGAGGCATAAAAAATGATACTTTCTTAAGATCATGGCTTAGTGATTAGGACAACATGCTTTGAAGCTACACCGGGTAGGGTTTGATGGGATGTGGTATTAGCGTGATACTATTTAATTAGTAATTAACAAGAAAGCCGTACGAATTATAATCGACCAAATTCTTAAGGTATCATTTATTAAAGTTACATTCAGTTACCTGTCTTACAACTCGAATGCGTGTTGAACAAGGAAATTGGCTGTGAATATGTCCAACAGTGCAACAAAAACATGTAGACACGTTCTTGCCATGCTAAAGTATTTTTTAAATAACTCATTAACACATTTCGTGCCACGTCATACATATGTGTATGACGGCTACAGATGAATAAAAACAAAAAAAAAAATAAAAAATTTCACTTCTGGATAATGTTGAATGGAAATGTAGTGGCATATTATTAACCAGTAGCCTTTGGCAAATGTTTTCTTATAGTTGGTTTTCGGAAATAGCTCTGAAAGTACTGAAAGGAATCCTATACATAATATAATACGAGGAATGTCTGTCTGTCTGCACAAACGATCTCGAAAACCCGCCAAACGATTTTCACGAAACTTGGTGGTTAGGGATTTTCGGGGACAAGAAATCGATCTAGATAGGTCTCACCCCTGAGAAAATTCCCCTTCGATACCCCTCGCCTGTTATCTTCGAATTGGGTGGTCCGATTTTAATGAAACTTTACAGTATTACTGAGGGGGCTGAGGGCTTTCGATTTTTCCACTACAAACCTGACTTTTCCCTTCCCTCGATAACCCTCACCTAGTGTCTCAAAAGGTTTCAAAAAACGGTGACAGCGATTACTCAATAACCACTCAACCGATTTCTATGAAATTTTGTTATCGCGCGTTAGTTTTAGTTCTAGCTTTCCAGGTCGGGAATTTAAAAACTCTGGAAAAGCTGTGTAAAGATAATGTGAATTTAGTTTTTCCCCAAAAATCACCAAAATTAGGATTTTGAGCTCGCCGAGCATGGCTCGGTCTTCCTGGTACTAAAAATAAAGTTTTGAAGATTCACTTTGATAAAAATCAGCTTGGCACGCAATGTGTTAATAGTTGTGATCAACACAAAACTTTCCTCTCAAATATTTAGTTTCAGGAAAAATATTGGTAAAAACTATTTTCAAAATATCTCTAAATATCTCGAGACCCGTTAAGAAAACCCGTTAAAGGAAAAATGCTGAAAATTTTGTTTTCTTTGAATTTGGTTATATGCGTTTTTATACCCGTATGGTGAAACCAAAGGGTATATTAACTTTGCCTTACCGTTTGTAACGCCAAGATCCCGTCATCGCACAAAAAAATGAATTACACCAGTGTGTTTAGAATGATAAAAATATTTAATTTCTGCATGTCCGTCCGTCTGTCTGTCTGTCCGTCTGTCTGTCCGTCTGTCTGTCTGTCTGTCCGTCTGTCCGTCTGTCTGTGGCGCGGATTGCGGGCGCACGGATTGAGCTAGAGACTTGAAAGTTTGCACAGATCCGTTTTTCGTAAAATGCGAGGCTAAGTTCGTTAATGGACAAAAATGGACCATTACGGGGGGTACCCCCCATACGAACGAAATCGTTTTTTCTGAATATCTCAAAAACGGTGCATCTTATCAAAAAAGTCCAAGAACAAAAGTTATTTAGGATATGATTCTACATAAAACTCCCATACATCAAAATCCGATTGGAATAAATTTTAAAAAATCTTATTGGAAAGTTTGACTTCAAAGTGGAATTTTGGTATAACTGTTCGAATTTTGATACGAATATCACCATGATTGCCATATTGGCAATTATAGCTTTTGTTATGTTTTCTGATAAAAATTACTTCAGCAGATGAAGAGATAGCAGGAGAGCGGTTACAAGGACTCACCTTAAGTGGACCGTAAATTTATTTAAGACACGACCTATTCAGTGACGAAAATCCTTTTAAAAACATAAAAAAAGCTACAATTGCCAGGGGCCAATCGTCAAATACTATATAATAGACAAAATATTTATTTAAAAAAATCCATTTGTATGGAAGAGAGGGGAAAGGAGTGGTCCGATTGGATTTTGATGTATGGATGACTTATGTGAAATCCTATTCACCACATATTTTACCTTTATAAATTTTTTAAAAGGCCCTATCACAGAATCCGATACGAATGGTTCGGATCGTAAACTCAATGTTGTTGTTGGTATACAACACTAACAACAACATTGAGTTTACGATCCAAACCATTCGTATCGGATTCTGTGATAGGGCCTAATATGACTCACCGTGTGATACTTCAAATGATAGGTATTGAAGAGTACATTCCAAAAATATATAGCATGATAGGGTTTCGCCCCTGACCCTTCGATTTATACCCCACCGAAAAAAGTGGAATTCATGAAATGAAGGGAAAGACGGATTTTTTGTCATATTTTTATTATTTTTTTAATTTATAAAAATACTAAGGGCTGCGCCACGAACCGCTTCGCGGTTCACCCATCCCCCCCCTCCCCCGATGATACGCGGCCTCCGGCCGGGCGTTTAATTTATCTATCTATATCTATACTGAGAAATATCGGGAAACATTTGACAATAGATTTTGAAATAATAGGTTATTGCCCATTACCGGCTTCGCCCGGCTAAAAGCTACTTTTCGGGCTACTTTTTAATGGGTCTTTGTTAGGGCTGGACCCCCGACGAATATCTATGCCAAATTTCAGGCCAATCGGTTCAGTAGTTTCCCCGCGAAAGAGTAACATAGCGCAAAAACTAAGTTTCGAAATCACTTTACCCCCTCCCCTTACTCCCCCCCACCCCTCGCGCTTCTTATCCGTATGCCTATGTTGGAACCAGAACTACCACAGACACTCATGCTAAATTTCAAGTCAATCGGTTCAGCCGTTTTTGCGTGAAAGAGGAACAGACAGACAGACAGACACCAAATCATCTTTATACCCGTATGGTGAAACCAAAGGGTATATTAGATTTGCCTTACCGTTTGTAACGCCAAGATCCCGTCATCACACACAAAAATGAATTATACCAGTGTGTTTAGAATAATAAAAAAAATTTATTTTGCATGTCCGTCCGTCCGTCCGTCTGTGGCGCGGATTGCGGTCCCACGGATTGAGCTAGAGACTTGAAATTTTTTGCAGATCCGTTTTTTGTAAAATGCCAGGCCAAGTTCGTTCATGAGCAAAAATGGACCATTAGGGGGGTACCCCCCATACGAACGAAAACGTTTTTTGCGAATATCTCAAAAACGGTGCGTTTTATTAAAAAAGTGCAAGAACAAAAGTTATTTAGAATCTGATTCTACATAAAACACCCTTACATTAAAATCCGATTGGAATAATTTTAAAAAAAATCTTTTTGGAAAGTTTGACTTCAAAGTGGAATTTTGGTACAACTGTTCGAATTTTGATACAAATATCACCATACGGGTCTCCAATGATTACCAGATTGGCAATTATAGCTTTTGCTATGTTTATATATTAGTATGATATGATATGATATGATATGATTAGTATGATTAGATTAGTCTAGGAAATAGTTTAGTTTATTCTTTCTAAATAAATTAAAGCAATATTTCCATTTTTGACATTCCTTCACTATACTCAAGTCTGTAGCATTAGAAAAGGCGCAAAAATTTTATGGAGACATCCATAACCATAGTATTGTAACGAGAGCCAATCAATCCACGAAAAAAAAATCTCCTAAAATACGGATTTAAAGATGCCTATGACGACAAAATTAATAACAATGATTGACTGTAATGCGACAAGGAAAAATGTAAGGAAACATTTCATCATGTCGAAGTCCTGTTTCAAAGACTTGGGGAAAACACTTTTTTTTCGGGAACTTTTCACTAAATCTCTTCCATCGTTGTCATCGGCTTGTCGTGTTCAACTTAATTTCATTTTCTACCAACCAATTTATTTAATTAATTTTGTCAAAGCGCGACGACGGCGACGAAAAACGAGAAAATCCATCATCATTGTCGAAATATACTCCTGCGTAAACAGTTTTGCTACTTCGTCAGTTTACACGCCGCCGGCCGTCTTTTTTGGCGAATTGTATACCATTTCCATATCCTTTCAGATATTTTACTCCCATGCTTACGAAAACTGACAACCAAAATGAAAAAAAGAAGTTTAAAGTGTGTCCCCTTTAGTTCATGTTTTTCAGTAGATTTTATTTATTTGGGGAAATAAGTAAAATTGATTTTCGTAAATAATTGAAGTTCAAGAGCAATGACTTTCGGAAGGTGGTTTTAAAGTAAGCCAACGGTATAATTAAATCATGTAAAATGTTGCAAAAGAAGTGATTCTAGGACAAGTCGCCGGAAAGTTAAATTCATTTTTGTTCCGGAAAAACAGGTTTTAAATTATTTGGAAAAATCGAATAATATTTGCGATTTTCCCGAACACGATAGGAAATCGATAAAAAGAAAAGTGAAGTGGAAAGTGATGAGGTCTAGTTTGCCCTTTTTACTCATTCGCTTTCAAAAGCTTTAACTCGAAAACCAATCTACCGATTGAGCTGAAATTTTGAATCCAGCTTTTTAAGACCTAGTAGGGTACTGAAGACAAGGATTTTGAGAAATAAACTCAAATCCCATGATTTTGTGTTGAAAATCCATATTTTTTAGCAAATTCGGACAAACATTGTTGGCTACCAGCCAAAAAAAAAACGCTTACTCCGCTAGTATACACTGGGAAAAAACGCAAAAATCATTTCTGTACTTTGTGAGTCACCGGTGACTCAAACTCTTATTTCACTTTTGCACACTGTGAGGCACCGGTGAACATCGAAACTATAGGAATGTATAGTAAGCTCAATTTAACGACTGCACTCAACCATGGAACTTGAGAAACTGACGGTAATGACAATAGTGTGTGTACACCGGTGACTCACATGGTAGCCAACGTGTTAACTCGATTTTTCTTTCCAAACCATATTTCTTTTAAAAGCTTTTATTTAGTTTGCTGTCTGTTTTTCCGGGTCAAATCTTGTAACCGAATTTTGACACATATCCGATTGACTTGAAAGGCCATAATGAACAAAAAAAAATTAATTTTTGGGAATTTTTGACGAATAAATGACCGTTAAGTTACAGTTATAATTTTTTAAAAACAAAACATTATTTTTCTAACGGTTCTTCACATTTAATTTTTGTTCTGTGGTTTTTTTTAAAAACTAGGTCTCTCAACGAACAGATTGCCATTCTTTTCCATCAAAATCCGTTAACCCGTTACTGAGCTATAATTTGTTAAAAAAAATTATATTTTTTTTCTACAAAACTACTTGTTTTTGCAATTGCGAAGACAATTTCAAGCTTATACCTCTGGGGGCACTTTTTGGTCCCTTATCCCTTATCCCTCTATGGACTTTGGTACACATCCGTAACTCTTGCAACAATACATAATGTATATACGCCTACATTGAAAGGAAAAACAAAATGGCGGCTGTCCGGCGCTGTGTTGTATAAATTAATTATACTAAGTTACTCGTGGTATGGGGTCTCAAATGAAAGTGTTAGCAAAAAATATCAGTTGTTATCAACACAAAACTTTCTTCTGTAATATTTAGTTTCAGGAAAACTATGTAAATCCAATTGACTTGAAATGCAAAAAAATTTGCAAACATACGTCAACCCGATGAGAATACAATATATATCGTTCTTGTGAGGATAAGGGAAGGTCCTGTAAGGGTAAAGTTATTATCATTTTCCTCAAATTTTCCGGGAAAGAATCTATTCTGGGGGTTTTTGGGGTCGCTACCTTCGATTCTGGTATTAAAAAGTCCGTAAGGATAACGGAAGGTCCTGCAAGGATATCGTGATTATCCTTATCTTGAAATTTCCTGGAAAAAAAATCTCATCCGGGGGTTTTTTAAGGTCGCTGAATCCGATTCTAGCTTTAAAAAAATCCGTAAGGATAACGAAAGCTCCTGTAAGAATAACGCGATTACCCTTTTCCTCTAATTTTCCGGGAAAAAAATCTCATTTGGGTGTTTTTGGGATCAGCGAATCCGATTCTGACATTAAGAAGTCTGTAAGGATAACGGAAGATCCTGTAAGGCTAATGTGATTATACTTTTCATTTTGGATTTTTAGTCATAACTAATCAAATACAAAATGATTAAGGATAAAATTCAAAGAAAAAAACAAAGAAATAAATTTGAAAAAGCTATTATTTTAAAAAAAATGCACTCAGCACTCAAAAGGAAAAACTGGAGGACATCGTCACGTGACCGGGACCTCTGGCGAGAGACATTGCGGCAGGCCAACACCGGAAACCGGCTGTAGTGCCGAGAGAGAAAGAGAGAGAGAGAGAGAGAGAGAGAGAGAGAGAGAGAGAGAGAGAGAGAGAGAGAGAGAGAGAGAGAGAGAGAGAGAGAGAGAGAGAGAGAGAGAGAGAGAGAGAGAGAGAGAGAGAGAGAGAGAGAGAGAGAGAGAGAGAGAGAGAGAGAGAAAGGTAAAAAAAAACTTCGGGCACTGTGTATCAGAAATAAAAGCGAGATAAGAGCATAAAAAATAAAATAAATATGTATCTCGCTTTTTTTTCTGATACACAGTGCCCAAAAGATTATTTTTTCCTTATTAGTGCATTTTTTTTTAAATAAAAGCTTTTTTAAAAATAACTCTTTGACATGAATTCCGCTTTTGTTTGGGAGGTATTACCAGAAAACTTTACTGTCTTGTATATTCCTATTTTTTGTAGGAATCTTTCTTGTTATTTCTCTTCGTGCATATTTTTTCGAATTGCTTTTATAAACTAATATTGCCGGGTTATAGTGTAAGCGGCGCCGGAACGTAGATTTTGTATAAGAAAGTCATGTGCTGTTCACATTAGATATTAATTTTTGTTTGGTATCCTTTAGGCGACATTAGAATGCATACCAGATAGGTCAACAGCCATGACTAACGATTTGTCTGGCTACATTAAACTTTCACCACGAGAACGTTTTGTGGTTTTCCCCGAAAACAGTTTTGGCTATGAAAGACATTTTCCAAGGAAACTATCTTCTAAGGATCCAAATTGCACACACACATACAATACATATTCATATGAATTGCTGTGTGATGCAGTAAATTGCTTGTGCACTTAACTAATTAAGTTTTGGTTATCAAATTTACTGTCCCCATGAAGAGGCGAACAGTTCGGTTATGGTAAGACGACAACAAACAAATTGACTACAAGTTTTCTTAATTTATCTAAATTTTAAACTGATTTCTACTCGTCATATGGAGTTATTCAAATTGGTTGCAAGTATTTAGGATTCTACGCGGCAACTGATTTAAATTAAAATTTAATTAGAGATCATTTTGGTTAAGGAAATTGTATTAAATTGATTCATTTTCATTATCTGATTTCTCCGGGATATACCCATCATTGAATCAAGCTAGGTAAAAATCTTTCCAGATAACAAGATTTATCTTAACCTTTTTACGCTCAGTTTTCGGTAATTTTCGAGGGTGTTTTTTTTTGTTTCTGCAATGCCATCACCTTCTCTTCAAAAGTCTGCCAGAAGGAAAATCGAAAACATTGACTAAACTCGAGCTAATTAAAAGTTTTTCCCGGCTCTTTTTTTATGTCTTTGTCAGAAAACAACTTGGTTTCGCCTCCCCTTTTAATTGCCTGAAAAGAAAGCTCCAAAGAAATATAAAAACGAGGATTTTTCGGTCGAAAAGTACAAAGGAATGAACTGAACTTAGGCTTTTAGCACAAAAGATTTACTTTTCTTTTTACTTAACAAGGCATGTTCTTTACGAAACGCTTTGCAAAAAGTTTCAGTTTTTTGATCGTCGTTTAGAGAAGCTTTAGGAAATTAAATTGGTTTTAGGCATTTTTTTTTCAGAAATGCTTGTTATTTATTTAATATTAGGTAGGGGTCCTACATTTTTTTTTTCAATAGGATTGAAAACAAATTTTTTTTATAGAGAAATTAAGAACTAATTAAAATATTGCTACCCCCCGTTACCAAATATAAGCGAGATACATATCGAGAGGGGGTGTGTCGGGGATAATGCGACGGTGGTATTCAACTCCATCTAAAAAATCGCAAAAAAGCCTGTGGGAAGAAAAATGAAAGGGGGGGGGGGGGTAGTTCGGAAGTATCAATCAAAATGAAAAACGATCGCTTTGATTTCGGAAACGCGATAGGAAAAATGGCATTTCTAACACTTAAGCTTGTGAGTTCAGGGCATCAATCGTGTAACGAGACGCGTCTCCGTCTTTGAGCTGAGACGGCGACATCGACGCGACACGTTTTTCTAATCGTGTATCGCGACACTAAAAAGTTTGAACGTTCAATGGATTGAATTTCTTAAATCAATTATAGGTCATGCTAAATAAAGCTTTCCGAGTGCACAATATGAACCAGTTTTGCTCACTACAAATATCTTGCTACAGAGACGTCAAAATAAAAATGTTTGGATTAGCTGAAATTAATTTTTTATACCCGTATGGTGAAACCAAAGGGTATATTAACTTTGACTTACCGTTTGTAACGCCAAGATCCCGTCATCGCACAAAAAAATGAATTACACCAGCGTGTATAGAATGATAAAAATAATTAATTTTTGCATGTCCGTCCGTCTGTCTGTCCGTCTGTCTGTGGCCCGGATTGCGGGCGCACGGATTGAGCTAGAGACTTGAAATTTTGCGTGGATCCGTTTTTCGTAAAATGCGAGGCTAAGTTCGTTAATGGGCAAAAATGGACCATTAGGGGGGGTACCCGAACGAAATCGTTTTTTGTGAATATCTCAAAAACGGTGCATCTTATCAAAAAAGTCCAAGAACAAAAGTTATTTAGGATATGATTCTACATAAAACTCCCATACATCAAAATCCGATTGGAATAAATTTTAAAAAATCTTATTGGAAAGTTTGACTTCAAAGTGGAATTTTGGTACAACTGTTCGAATTTTGATACGAATATCACCATACGGGTCTCCAATGATTGCCAGATTGGCAATTATAGCT